>JABGLY010000259.1:0-54629 GCA_013623525.1 Fusarium dimerum | reverse complement strand
TTTTTCTTTTTTTTCTTTTTTCAATCTCGTGTTCCATACCCCTATCATCATGCTCTTCACAATTCTTGACTCATATATATTCCGTCCTCTAGATCCCCTCGGTCGCAACCGCAAGTGACTTCCATCCAGACTGCTCCCATGGCGCCAGGAACGCCGCTGTCTGCGCATCAGCTGCGCTCCGTGTTCCTGCATACGCCTTGGCCAAGTCTTGGGCTTCGAGTAGACCCCGTGGCGGAATACCCCTCGCTGCAACCTTGAGTGCCATCTGCGCTGCATGAGTGTCACCAGAAGCCTCGGCCAGTGCAGACCATCCGTGCGGTAAATCGGGATACAGCATGATATCCGTCTGTATCTGCGTTCGGATATCCTCTTCCGTCTTGTCATTTCCAAGCGTTGCAATCGCTCGAAGAACCTCGCCGATATTTGACTGCTCTGCAGCCGTCACCTTTTCACTTGTGCGCAGGCCTTGAAGTTCCTCGACAACAGCCTCCACACTATCCTCGTCGTCATCTAACAAGGCAATGACACCGAGAAGTAGCACCGACTGAACATGGTCTGGATGCTCCGAGATGAGCTCAAACAGAGAATCGCGGGCCTTTTGTCGTGATGTCTCGGATCCTTGCGCCCAGAGAACTTGCGCGAGCAGGCAGACGGCATCTGGGTTGTTGTCCGACTCTTCAAGTGCAGCATCGAAGCAGGCGATAGCTTCGTCAAATTCCTTATCGTAGTACTGCGCGAGCCCGACAGTCAAGTGTGCAGACAGTCGAGCTTTCTTCCGTTGCTCACTCGTCAACTCGTTCTCTGCCTCCTCGCTGCTCAGATCAAGTGCAAGCTGGCCGCACTCGATGGCTTTGTCGTACGAGCCACACGCGAGATAAGCCCGTGCGAGATCTGTCTTGGCCAAAGCAAATCGAGCCAGACTCTGCGGCGACTCTGTCGCTTCATAGTCAGCCTCGAGTGTGGATGATAGCTTCTCGAGAGTCTCAACAGCCCGGAAGCTCTTGTGTGTGCGCTCCTGGTACAGAGTGGAGAGGTGACCAAAGGCGAGGTCTTGAGGCACGAGACTCTGAAGCTGATTGAGAGCAAACAGTGGTTGGATGAGTGAGGCGACTGTGAGCTGGCTGGGTTGAACCGTGAGAATGTGGTCAAACATGGAGGAAGAGTAATGCTGGCGGGTTGGTACAGATGAAGAATCCGCGATCTCCATGGCGTGTGTGAAGAGGCCCCTTGCCTCTTTCACCTCACCGTGGAGCAAGGCCACAAACCCTTGACCAAGCCAAGCGTGTGCATAATCAGGATCAGTCGACTGTGCTCTGGTAAACACCTCGTTGGCCAGTTGCGTATCCCCTGACAGAAGAGCAAGAACGCCTAGGTTAGTCCAAGCCGCGGGACTTTTCTCATTGAGATACAGACTTCGAGAGAAGGCATGCTGGGAGACAGACGGGTTGATTTCTGCTGTTACGACGCCCAGGGAGTTCCAGAACTCGGAGTTCCCAGCCTCCAGCTCAATCGCACGTTTGAACGACCTGACAGCGGCCTTGATATAGTTGCTGGACTTCTTGCGAACCCGGCTGGGCAGACAAGTGTGCGCTCGATACTCGGCCCAACCCAGGTTGTAGTAAGCGACAGCCTGGGCATGACGATCACCGGATGCGATGTGGACAGCCTGTTTGTGGCACAGGATAGTTGCGTGAATACATCGAGTCACGTCAACGCCCGGCTGTTCATCGTCTGCATACAACCCCTTGGCGAGGACCACATCCGTGCCGACCTTGTCGACGTCAGCGAGGATTTCGTATGCTTCTTGTGCATTATCTTCAAGCAACTTGCGGAAGGATTGTATAGGAAAATCTGCCGTGCGACTTTGAACAGACGAAAAGACTGAGCATGCATCTGCCACAGCTTTCCAAAAGTTGAATGATTCAAGCACACTGCCGCTGGCTGTCTTGGCGAATTCAAGACTATCAATAGCCAGCTGCACTGCTTTGCCAAATAAGCCTTTTTCTATCGAAGTGAGGGCGCTATCCACCATCGTCTGAAGGAAAGCAATAATAACACCCTCCTCATCGGGATGCGTTTCCATGACTGCTTTGTAAAGGGAGATGGACTCATCATATTCCCCAAGTTCACGTCTGATGTTGGCAAGCATGTATTTCGTAAACCATGTATCACCAGAGATGTCTGCCTTGGCCTCCTCTTCCAGTTTTTGAGCGTTGAGAATGGCTTTTGTAGCAGCAACATGTCGACCTGAGTTGTAGTAGCTCTCTCCTAGCCCAACCCAGCAGTGATAGTCGTTGGGAGATAAGCGCAGCGCGGCCTGGAATGACACTATGGCTTTGTGGTAATCTTGCTTGTTGAGCTCTGCAACACCCAACGCAGCAAAAGGCCAGCTGATTCCCTTTCTCTTAGATCCAGGGGGAGGCTTGACCTTTCCAGAGTCGACGATTCTTCGGGCCACAAGCTCGACTCTATCCCAGTCTCCATCATCGGCGAAAGAACGAGCAAGACGCTCTGCTGCGATCACCTCGGATGAAGACAGTTCCAGGGCCTTCTGAAGACAGCGCCTTGACCTGTTCTTGTCCTTTGCATACTCGGCATAGTAAATTCCAAGGTAGGTGTATGTCGGTGCGTGGTTTAGGTTATTGTTCAATGCCTTGAGCCAGTAAGCGTAAGCGCTTTCCCCCTTTCGCTGCTTTCGAGCTGCTTTGCTAGTATCGAGATTCCAAATGCAAACTCCAAGGCGATGCTGTGTTTCTCCCAGTAGTTCCTTGGAAGAGATGCCCTCCTTCTCGAGAGGTTCTAAGCAGCCTTGAAGTTCATCCTTGGCTGTTTGCCAGTCACCCTTGAGTGCCTTGACCCATGCAGCCTCCGACCTTACGCGAATATTGCTGCTGTCCCGCTCAAGAGCGCGGGTAAGAAAGTCAATGGCCTGGTCGTACTCTTCCTCTTCTTCATAGATCAACCCTACGCCTATAAAGGCGGCGGTCGAAGTCGAATCATGTTCCAAGACCTTGTCGAACAGGCTCTTGGCCTCTTGGTGATGCCGCGGGGATTGGTAGTACACCAAAGCGGTGCCCAGAGAGAGAGAATAAGCGTCTTCGGCATGCGTGAAGCTCAGCCCCGTCTTCTTTCGTTCTTTGACAAGGAGGTTCAACGCCTTGCGCATCATCTCGACGGTCATCTCGTACTCTCCCACGTGCAGCAGGTACTGGCCAACAAGCCTGTAGGCAAAAACCGACTCGGCAGTAGTGATGCCTTCGGTCATCATAATGAGCCTGTCATCATCCGTCAATGGGACGATCGATGTGGGAGCACCTCCATCTTCATCGTCCTCGCTTTCATCGGATCCATTAAGTGAGGGAGCTTTCTGGGCCTCCTTCTCGGGAGGAAAAGGTGATATGACGCTTGTCAGGTAGCTTGTGATGACCTTGTACAGGTCGCTTTCGGGGAAGAATGAACAGTAGGCTCTTAGAACCCCGACATCCCATTCCTTGATTTCCTTCTTGTCTTGCCAGTCGATGGCAATGTCCCAGGCAAGCTTGTATGGGTGATTGATAGCCACCATACCATTTGCCAACTCGAGAACTTTTTCACGGGCTTGATCCTTCTGGGCACCAGGAGGGGCTACCAAAAGCATATCGTAACAGAGCTGGAGAAGCTTTTCCTCGTACGTCCTTCGAAGGTCATCATCGGCGGTCCAGTTGATCAACTGACGGTAGATGTGCTCCAGCTTGCTCTGTGCGTACACTTCGCGCTTTGCTTCAAGAGTTACTTCGGTGAGTTTTGCACCAAGCTTGGTTCGGCGTTCGCCAATGATTGTGTTGATCCGGTGCTTCTCTGCCTTCTCGATTATGTGAGCTATTCGCTCATAAGTCTTGGCTGGGTGCGGGAATCGTCCTTCTAGTATGCTGTATAGAGGACTCTCTGGTAGCTGTATCCATAGGGCGTCGGCGTATTGCAGTTCATCGCCGTTGACCCTGACGAAATCTAGATACTTGTCCACGACATCTTGACACTTGTACATGTCATCAGCATCACGGTAAATCTGGGCCAGATTCACAACAGCATGCTGGTACTCGGATAGTTTCTTGGTGCCTTGCTTCTCAAAGAGCTTGATCAGGCCCTGCCATGCCTGAGTCTCCTGTGGTCTTAGCCACGTTGCAGAGCGATATGTGTTCTCTGCCTCATCTAGCTTCCCCTTCTTGTCGAGTGCGAATGCAAGGAAGATGTGTCTGTTGACAGGGTCAGCCTTGATCATTGGTTGGTGGGGTATTTTTTTTTTGGCAAGCTCGAGACTGCTGTGCTACCCTGCTACCCTGGGGTGTCCATACCCTTGGTAATTCTTGCTCTCTTTTTGCAGAAAGTCCTGTGCTTTGCTCACGGCTTCATCGAAATTCTGCTGTCGAATAGCATCATTGATAGCTTTGAGCGCTGCCTTGGACATGATGACTGCGACTCAGCTGTGGATGAGGGTAAGTCGTAACCCCACAGCTGCCGTCACAAAGTCGAGATGAAAATGAAATTCCTTCGAGTTTCGCCAGTTGAGAATGTTTTCAGTGTCGATAGGTTGCTTGGTCTTCGAGACTGGGTTCCTGGCTGAGAATCCCAGTAAGAAGTTTGTAAATTATCAAGCTTAGAGCCAAAAAGCTATAACGTTAGCTGGTGCAGGAAGCTTGGGTGGATGAATGATGGTGTCTTATGTCATGACTTGACTGGTTGGAAAGTTGAGACAAGAGTGCCTGTAAAATTGCCGAAGTTTCCCCGGTGAATATAGGCCTCCTCCAGCTCATTCTCTTCTGCTCTATCACCATCATCAGGTAGATGTCTTGGAGGTATCGTAATATTATCCATTTATCTATAATACATTTTAATCACTCGACTAGACTATGTGAGTCCAGATACCGTCTCCTTCTGCACATGTAATTATTCTTTCTAACTAATTATCATTCTCCCAAAAACTGAGTGACGTCTCCTCCCCTCCCTTTAGAGTCGAACTAGACAGGGATTGTCGTATATATCCTTAATTTTCGTATAGAGCGAAATCCTGTTGGATCATGGCAAACAATCCAAACAATTTTGACTCCACGTTCGAAACGATTAATTACGCGGCATCTAGAAATAGAAAATTCAGCAATGATCTGCCCAGAGATGAGTGTATAAATTGAATGGAACACCATCCACCCAGTACAGCTTTTCCTAATCCTTTCTTCATCACTCTTACTTACCTATACTGCACTGCGCCTACACACTCAGATTTGTCAAACTCGCTTGCCAAGATTAAGTACGACTCAGGCACACACCCAAAAATGTCTCGTTACTGGCATCCCCACGCTATCTTCCAAATCTCTCTCCGCACTCTGCAGCTCCTCTTCGCTCTCATCAGCGCAGCCATTCACGGCATCGATCTCGGCCACTGGACATCCATCAACGCCAGCGCCCACCCCAACTGGATATACGCCGAAGTCGTAGCCGTTCTTGCTGCGTGTACTTGTGTTGCTCAATGGTGGCTCCACCTCCCGCGATCAGGGGCAGCTGTTTGGGACTCGGTCATCTTTCTTCTTTGGCTGGTCTCCGTTGCAGTTTTCGCGCAGATACTGAACAAGGATACCGCTATAGAAGGGGGGTTTTCGGAAGGAGTCGTCAAAGCAGCTATTGCTATCGATGCTGTTAACACGGCGCTTTGGTTGGCGACCACTATCGAAGCTTGCATCTGTTGTGGAAGGCGAAAGAAGGAACAGGAGGATAGCGGAACCAAAGACGAGGAATTCGTCCTCGAAACAAATCCTGTACCCATCAAGAATTCAGAGCAACCACCACCCTATGTGCAAGCATAGTTCCTAGGGTTAGAATTCACGCCAATCCTCCGATACACTAGTATCTTGGGCCAAGTTTCTCATCAACAAGGTGCAGACAATAGTGAACCCGTCTCTGACTCGTTCATACTTGCAATGTAAACTTGAGAGAAGTCGCGTTGATGACTCCGAAAACTTGTGGTAACAAGGATTAGATACATGCATAATCGTCCTTCAGGACTGATGGTCAAATCTCGTTCTAAGTAATCAACTATATTCTATAAACCGTTATACTCTCTGGGAGCGTATTTTCGAGACACTTCCATAGGCCACTCTAACCACCCTCGCAGATCTTCTGCGAGCATTGGGTATATCGCTTCAATAACATGTACCGCCCATCCGTTCATAAACCATCCTCTCCGTATTGTATTGAAGAGAGGGACGTAATATGCCAGTATCAGCAAGGCTCGAGGCTCTTTTCTCTTTAGAGATTCGACAAACTGATTCTGTAAACTATAGAGCCATCCGAAAACAAACTTGCTGTGGGGTGGCCCTTCAAATGTTCCCTCGGCGTTGCCGTAGTTGGCCTCCCAGATGTCAAACAAGATCTTTAATGTTCGCTCATACATGATGCTGTCAAGAGTTTGGTGTGATTCAACCCAAGTACGTAGCTTCTGCAGAGGTTCGAGCCAGTCGATGTGAGGCAATCCACTTTGCTTGTAAGCTGGCTTTCCGTCATCCACATGAGGGTCGGCACCTTGCCCAAGAGGTGAGGTAAGACCCGTGAACAACGTAGCAGGATCAAATGTCTGCCTTATTAATCGAACACCATGTATTAGTGGTAGCCATCGGGGAGATACGTCCTGGTCGACTGTGCAGACAAGTATATCGTTTTTGCCCGTAGGACCTGATGCAAACGCGCAGTAACACACCAGCAAGGTTGAAGTATAAAGCGCGCCGCAGTTCTCCTCGCTTAGGTTCATCAGGGTCTTGCTCAACTCAGCCAGACCAATCTCCTGGTGATATGCAGCAAGTTGAAGGTTTTGTACATGACGTTCAGTTCCCTTGGGCTCCAGAAATGCCAGGTGATAACCAGCAATGGCATAGGCAAGGTGCAGAACATAGTGATGTACGAATCCAATTCTAGGCACGTTGAGTGACCAAAAGACGTGAATGCTCGCTTTAGGGTCCGGGGAGTCATGAAAAGTTGTTGTTGTGTGATGGATAAAATGATAGAGAAGTTCGGCATCAGCCACGTTGATGGAACACGAAGAAGAGTTGGAGAGGGCAGGTGGAGATGCAGCGGCCGCTGTACCAGCAGAGGGCGGCGACGAAGCTGTGCCCTCTGATGATGGCGGCGGTGGCCTCGTCAGAGCTGCCCAGTCTTTTCTAGGGCGTCCAGGGCCTCGTCGTGGAGTCTGTGACTCGCCAACATGATTAGGAATTGCTTCCGGTGAAGAGTTCTGGGATGTCCCATCAGATCTGTCAACAGGCCTGGGCGCAAAGTCGCAGGTGATACCGAAGCGAACACAGTTGGCACAGGCAGGCTTCACCTCGTCACACTACGTAGGCGTGCGTATCAGTATCAGTATCAGTATCAGTATCAGTATGAGAGGGGTTTAAGACGAGACGGGCAATTAAAATCTACTTACCTTCACTTTTCTTCGTTTGCAGTTGAAACAGCCATTTCTCGATTTATGGTGTGGTCTCCTGGCCAATTTTGATACTCTGGCCCGGGAAGGGTTGTCACCAGAAACTGCTTGGGACGCCATGATACGCCAAAATCTCCGAGTAACTGGCGGGCTAGCTGGTAGAGAAACGGACAAATAATAGAAAAAAGAGGTTGAGAATGGGTTTCAAGAAAGCTCTAGACAGTTAAAGCGCCATAGAGTCTGTTTCAATGTGTTTTGCTTGATTTGAGCCGCTGAGTGCGGCCTAGTCGGCTCAAGTTGAAGAGTTACGGAAGCTTCGGAGCAAGTTCGCTCACCTAACTCCGTGACGTTGAGGGGCTACGTATGACGGAGGCCGGAGTGGGAAAAAGGGGATTAAAAGGGTAAAATCTGATGATGATGAGTTAGGTGTGGTTTCTGCATGATACTGCCCTCGTATAAAAGGCCTGAGATGTCTACAAGGTAGAAAAATATGGTGACAGATGCATCTTAGGAAAATCAGTCGGAGGGGAGAAAGTCGAGGTGGAAGGAATAGAATGAATGTGTGGAGCCAGATCGATAAAACGGGCCAGACTGATCTCTCGGAAATGCAGGAACAGGGAGAGGTATAGACTTTCGACTTACTCTGAGTTCGGATATTGATTTCAAAGCTGAAAATACACAAGCAGGGAAGGCCAGGGAATCTAAATGCACTGGTGAATGTTTTTTTCGGTTTCGCTCCTGATGGCACGCGGGTTGAACGGCGGACTTATGAAAGACCAGCCAAGGGCAGTTGGGCTCAGTTGATTACCAAACAACCGGGAGCGAAAACAATGCGATTCGCGAGTGCGTCAGCTTTTGGGGATAGACTAAACTAGATGGAGATATATCATCAATGCGCTACTCTACTTTGGAAGAGTTGGTCGGATTGACATGGACTCCGGGTGGAAAATGAAGAAAGAATGGAGACGGGGGGTTAATGAAAATGAATACCCCAGAGGTAAATGAATGAGTAGAAAAAAGGTTTATTGCCTGTCTTTGTCTTTTTCAAGGGTTGTAAACTTCCCTCTTCATCTCCTCTTTCTTTTCCTTCTTCCATTTTTTTCTGGTTTGCTTCTGCGCAATGGAAATGCATTGTCACCCTCTCTATCGCCCTCGTATTCTGGCCCAACGTCGTATCGAAGCCCGCTTACACGCCCTTCTACGAACACAGACATGGGTGTCAACATGCTGACTTGTTGTCTTCCCTCAACCGAAAAGAGAAAAAAAAAACCTGCCATACAGCCTTCTCATTCAGAACCTGTTCGATTTAGGTTATCAATTACCTCCGTTAATCTCTATTCTGTACCTTTGCCCATTTTTGGCCATCATCCCATAGTATCATTGCTATTGTCAACGAGAAAACCCCATTCCCTTTCCTACGGGCATTTACCGGATGATTTTCGGGTTCGCACAACAACCCGGAGTCCGGGGCTGTGGAGACCGCCCAGCTCATTCCATAGGTAGGTAGGTAGGTACCTAGGTACCTATCATTTAACATGATGGTTATGATAATGATGATGATGATGATGACCTCACACCTGAAATACATGTTCGTTGAGGATTTGCCGCAGCGAAACAGGCCTGACGACTTCGGCCCAAAGTCCCAGCTCCCGGATCGCATCGGCGTGGCACCTAATCACATCTGGATGGATCGAAGAGGTTTGTACGACGATCCTACCATGGTCATGGTGATGCCGACAGGCGACCCCATCCCAAGCTTGCCTCGTCTGAACTTCTAGAGCAACTTCCGACGTCCCTCGTACTGTGATGATGGCCGCCCGCGCATCTCGAGCCCTCTGGTAACGAAAGAGCATTGCTACACCCCGTCTGCCGTTCCACAACTCCATCATCTCAAGTCTTGGCATCTGAAGCGCTGTGGTAACGGCATCTCGAAGCATCTTGTTGATATCTGAGATATTCGCATCATTGGTGAGAACCCTTGAGGTCAGCGCTAGAGAAGTAAGATTATCCCATGTCCATGGAATTTGACGCGCTGCGAAGAAATAATCAGCATCAACTATGAAGGAGCCCGACAGTGTCACGAGGCGCAGACTGGCGCGGGCAAGTTTCCGGCTCACAGCCGGGTGCGGCACCCTGATGGTGGGACGATCAGAGTATACTTCCGGATATGACTCGTTAAAGTTCTCGAATATCGTTAATTTGCGTAATTTCGTCAGGGGAAACGATTCTATCAATGTCTGATGACCTGGATTCTGGCTGGTCAGCAACTGCGTCGACTCAACTGCTAGAGATCAAGGAAGCACTTGCGTCTATCGGTATGTGCCTGTATTTCATAGAATTCCCTCCAGGGTTCGTAACAGAGCTCTTTCATGTTGGGGAACCGCGTGAGCATGTTAGCTAGAGCAACCGGCTTCCATCGTCGACGTGTTTGTTGGCGAAGGAGCACGACCTTAACGGCGGGTACGGGAGCAAGACTCTGCCACCACTGCATCTCGGGTTCCTCGTCGTCGAAAGGCCCCTCACCCATAATCTCTTCAAAGGTTTGTTCGGTGGCATGCCTCTTAGGAGCAAGGACCTGCTTCCCAGCAACCCAACCATGAGCTGGGTCATCTATCAGCTCCTTTCTTCGTTCATGCTCGTGGCGAGACGAGTACAAGCTGAGCTCAGTGTCTGAGTAAAAGCTAAGATACTTGAACCAGTGCTTGTTGTCACTGGGTGAGAAGACACTGATATCAAGGGTTAAGTCACCGCGTGAGTCCCATGTGCTGAGTGTCGTGAACAAGTTTTCGAAAGCATCCGCGATGAACTGATTGTCGTCTTCATCCAAGCCCCAGCGCTCCTGGTCGTTGTTGGTACATTCTCCGCACCCATACTCCTTGAGTTCCACGCGAAACCAGATGTATCGAACCAGGCTTCTCTTTCGAAACAGGATGGCTTGGGAATTGAGGTCGGTGAGGCGTGGTAACGTCAGGCTGACCTCGGTAAAGTTGAGCGGCTCGATAACTGATTGCCATTCTCGAGAAACAGTCGCGAGCAGGCTGCACCTGCCACCAAGGCCTGGCAGAAGACCGAGGATCACATTTCGAATCTCGGGTGGGAGGTAATACCAAGAGGTTTTGTCCCAAGACATCTCTGGTCAGGCGTGCAATAGGTTGAGTGAGAAGTGTCACAGTTGGCGTGGATTGATAGAATGTGTTGCAATGAAACAGCTCGATATTTGAGGCCTATTTTCTTCTGGCATGGCGGGAGAGGGGGAGAGGGTACTTATACTGTTCCGGAAATGGGCATACAGCCATAGTTAGATACAAGCTTCTTTTTTGCATGTACAGCTGAAAGCTTGAAGATAGCAAGCTGTATGGTTATCCGAATTGGGTGACCACAACAGCAAGCAAAAGAAATCTTGGCTGAGAACCAGCTCTTGATGGCCCCTAATTTTGCTTGACCTCGAGGAACGCCTAACCGGAGGAAGACGATATTCAACACGTTAGTCGACCTTGGCCCCGACTACAATATCTGTTTATCATCTATTCTTGTCACAAAGTCGCAAGTCAAGTTATGCCATACTATTATGTACCCTTCAGTAAGATCCACAGCGAGCAGCATTACCATGCAAAGTGTATATGTATCGAAGGCAGCTTATCCACATCAGTCGCGATTCGACTGCGCACTTTACAACAGACACCCCCATGGCACTTCCTCATTGTCGGATGGCCTGTGAATGTTGATGATTTCATCCTATCTTTGGTGTTGTAGTCATGGGTCTTCTCCGGTTGATATTCGGGCTTGTAGATCGACCCGGAGCCCGGGTGGTGGAGACCGGGCGCCTAAGGGTTCTCATGGTCATTGAACCTGGGTCAGTACAACTCAGATAGTAGTAGTAGTACAGGGTCGATGGCTCATGACACATGACAGCTACGATTATTCCAAGCAACATATTTTTATCATGCTTCGAGATGTATATTGAAAAACGAAGAGTTTTGAATCACATGGACTATGGTTGACCATGTTCATCTCCATCAGTATCAGGCCGAAAAAACTTATATTGAATGTTCACAGGCACGTCATGCCCGCTCTTTCTATTACTTCCTTTTAAGGAACTTAGGGACTAACGATCACGGTAATTAGTGTACTAAGTACTAACCTTGGAAACCCTTAGCCACCTCATCCAGCGTGCCCACTGCTCACCCCCCAGCCTTCGCAGAAACGGGACATTGCTCCGCCTTTTCTGGGCAACTGGCCACCCCCCAGAACGTCATCACAAGTGCTGTTGCTGCCCCCAAGGCCCTTCCCTTCATTACTCCCCGTCGTCACTCATTTCCTCTCTTCATCCTCGATCTTCTGACCAAATCAAAACATGTCAAAATTCCGGTTAACGATCGAAGACGGCCAGTTCCGTGACGGGTACGGCCGCCAAGTCGTCCTTCGCGGCATCAACGTCGCGGGCGATGCGAAACTCCCCAGCGAGCCCAATCTACCTTCACACGTTCCAACGGACTTCTTCGACGGCGACAACGTCACTTTTCATCAACGCCCGTTTCCAAAGGAAGATGCTCATACCCATTTCGCACGCCTCAAACGATACGGCTTCAACACTATTCGTTATATATTCACGTGGGAAGCACTTGAGGCGGCTGGCCCTAAGAAATATGACGAAGAGTTCATCCAACACACGATTGAAATTCTACGGATAGCTAAGAACTACGGCTTCTACGTCTTTATGGACCCTCACCAGGATGTTTGGTCTCGCTTCACCGGTGGTTCAGGCGCTCCCCTCTGGACCATCTATGCCTGCGGTCTCAACCCCCAGAGCTTCCTCGCCACTGAGGCCGCTCTATGTCAAAACACATATCCATACCCAGAGGAGTTTCCCAAGATGATCTGGTCCACTAACTACTATCGCCTTGCTGCCGGCACCATATTTACCATGTACTTTGCGGGCAAGGACTTTGCGCCTAAATGTATCATTGACGGTGTCAATATTCAGGATTACTTGCAAGACCACTTTGTTGCTGCGTGTGGACATCTCGCCGAGCGAATTCACGAAGCAGGTGACCTTGAGAACGATGTTGTTATAGGGTGGGAGAGCATGAACGAGCCCAACGGCGGCATGACTGGATACAAGGACTTGACGATCATTCCAAAGGAACACCACCTAAAGAAGGGCACATGCCCAACGATGTGGCAGACTTTTTTGACTGGTATGGGTAGAGCTTGTGAAATTGACGTCTGGGATATGGGTGGATTGGGCCCTTACAAGACTGGTACGAAGCTCGTGGATCCTCACGGCGAAATTGCTTGGCTACCAGAAGGTTACGATGATTCGAGATACGGGTGGAAGCGTGATCCTGGCTGGAAGCTTGGAGAGTGTATCTGGGCTCAACACGGTGTTTGGGATACGAGCACCGATACTCTACTTCGAAAGGATTACTTTGCCAAGAGCCCTAGCACTGGTAAGGTGATTGATATGCCTCATTTTACAAACACCTACTTCATGAACACATGGCGCAAATATGCCAAAACCTGTCGATCTTTCCATAAAGACTGCATCTTACTGATGCAGTATCCGACACTTGAGCTGCCACCTCAGATCAAAGGAACCGATGACGAAGACCCAAGGCTGGTTTTCACTCCTCACTATTACGATGGTATCACCCTGATGACCAAGCACTGGAATAGCACCTGGAACGTCGACGTTGTTGGTGTGCTTCGTGGCAAGTATTGGCACCCAGCGCTAGCCATCAAGATCGGAGAGACAGCGATCCGAAACTGCCTTCGTGATCAGTTGAAAATTCTGCGGGAGGAAGGCATTGAACGGATGGGTAACCATCCTTGCGTGTTGTCAGAGTTCGGCATTCCTTATGACATGGACGACAAGAAAGCATACAAGACAGGTGACTACACAAGCCAGTCGGCAGCCTTGGACGCAAACTATTTTGCGGTCGAAGGATCTGGCATGGAGGGCCATTGTCTCTGGTTGTATTCGGCGAAGAACGATCACACCTGGGGCGATCAATGGAACGGCGAGGACCTATCCATAAACTCGCTAGATGATAAGCTTCTCCCAGAATCGCATGTTCCTGATTATTCTCAATCATCGCTTGATCTATCCAAGACGGCAATCAACGGTGGCAGCGACGGTAATAAGGATGTAGCCAACGACCGCAACGTGACGCCTGACAATATCAAGCGCACTTTGACCAACCCTTCCATCAGCTCGGCACCTTCGACCAAAGACCCTGAACTGACAAACGCGCCTGGATACCGCGCGGCTGAAGCATTTATACGGCCCACGCCGACTGTTGTGTACGGCGACATCATCACCACCGGGTTCGATTTGCGACAATGTACATATGAGCTCAAACTCAAGGCCCCTAGACAGGCACCGGATGACGCTCCTACTGTTCTGTTCCTGCCTCCCTTCCATTTCCCCAAGGACCAAAGCGAGGTAGCGGTTACATCAGGTAAATGGGAGCTTAGCACAGATGACGAAGAGGGGACAACTCTGCAAAAGCTCAAGTGGTGGCACATGGAAGGCGAGCAGAGCATCAAGGTGACCGGTCTCGCGCGGAAGCACAATGTTCCTGAGGGAACAGAGGAAGACGCGGGATACCTGGAACAATGTCGGCGGGGATACGGGTTCAACTTGGGAAGCTGCAGCGTTATGTAGGTCCTAATGTTGATCTTGTGTTTCTTTGTTGTGCTGGGCGTGGGTTTCTTTAGGATGTTTTCTTTTCCATCATGATTTAGGTATGGCGTTGGGTGGTTATTGATGATTAACCAGACTTGAGAATTAGAAGATTCTCATCACACAGAATACGATTGGGATTTTTACTGTACTTTTACAACCCTGGCCTCTCGCTTGTGTATTGCGTCAACCTGTGAATCATCTATTTAGAAATGACTGCTACACGTAAGTCTAAGGTCCCGGCAAGTCGGTAAGAAATTGCTATCCCTTGCTATACGAGGCGAATTGGTTGTGTCTACCTGCGCACTAGGCAAGTTAGACGAGTTCATCGTATTTATCCCGGCCCACGCTACTGTATAGAAGCGGTTGTATGAAGATGATGTCAAGGGGTAAAGTGGAGTATTTCACTGACGGGGGAGCATTGGGCTCTGTGGCTCCTTATAATTTAGCTTAGCTTGAGGATAGGGAAATAGTAGGGAGGACATAATTTCGTATTGAACAAAGGGGGTATTTGTCTTTGTGCTGGATAGGTGGTCACTCTCATTATGTACTGGTGAGATTTCCTTGTTCCTTGACTGGTTGCTAAGATGCTCACAAGTCTCCGAGTCGTATACATTATTACATAGTATGACCATCCATCCATCCTCACATTGATAAATGAGAGAGAGGTGCATGAAGTGCTGTAAGAGTAAAAAAGTGCATTAATCAACCGTGGCCTAGATCTGATTCGTTGAACCTCCGCTCAGTCTCACTCAGCTAGCGCACCTCTCGCGCATCTTCACACGCCGCATGTGCACCACTGTAGCTGTCGCTAAGCGCCAGGCGCCTGTGGGGAGTTGTTTGGATTGGTCGGTTGGCAGGGTACCCTGAAAAGAAAGCAGGAAGGGTGGTGAAATAGAAGAAGTAGATATTTATGAGGAGAGGATGTAGTTATATGGCTATGATAAATGATGCGTTTCTATATGTTCTTGGTAGTATTCACATAATCCAAATTCTTCAAGCGTGCTTCTCATAGAAGTTTGATAAAATTCTTGAATACATAGGTAGGTACCTAATAATCCAATAGCCAATCCGTCCCGGCGAAACAAAGTTTTGGGGCGTTTAACAGTTGCGAGACAGACGAGCCGACAACTGCCCAAGAGACCCCCAATCGGCAGGTTCCAACGTGCTGTAAGAAACCCGTAGTCTTCTAAAGAGGAGGTAATGTCTCAACTACTAATCCACCATCCCATCACATCTCATCTCATCTTCTCGCATCCCACATCTCCATCCTTACACCTACCTACAGTACATATCCTCGACATTCAACCTTAACGAAGCAGAAGACGAGGAAGGGGAAACTAAATACAGACACAGACACCCTTGTCCCTCGTTCCACACACCCCGGCCCACACCAACTTCAAGTCCGAAAAAATTCCCAAGGCCCAAGAGACCCTCCCCAGTCCAGTCCTACCCACGCCATGTTACTCCACCGCCCACCCAGCCATACATATTGAACCAGTTGGCCATGGATAGTGATAGCTCGCGACGGGTTATCCGTCCCGCTGCCAATCTCGACCTGCACCTGGCCCTGGCCCAGAACTCGCAGGCTCAACAGACGACTGATCCGCATGTGCACGCTTTCTCTCATTACAATAACGCTTCAAGGTCGACGGCCATCTCTACTCAACATCTGTCTCAGTCCCAGTCTCAATCACAGTCCCATCAGGCTTTGGCGAAGGCCAAGCTTCAATCCTTTACCAGACCCCGTCTCTCTGACCTTGCTCTAGTCGACGAAGCTCTCTCTGAATCTTCTTCACCACCGCCGCCTTCTTATCATCTTTCTTCGACGCTCTCCTCCGTGTCCTCACCTTCACCTTCGTCGTCGTATTCAACTTTATCCACTGTCGCTCACTCTGCTGCTTCAACACATCGACCAGTTTGCTCCTTTTCTCCAGTCTATCCACCACCTGCTGCCGCTTCTTCGAACGATCCCCTTCGTTCTGTTCTCTCGGCCACAAACTTACGACCTCGGGCCTCGACTGCCAGCGCTGCGTCCCCTTCTCCTTCCCCCGCCCCTTCACCATCCCGTCCACGAATCTTGACGACAGTCTCCGATCCCAACTCGGTCCATACTCTCTCCCGAGGCGCCGGGTTGCCTCACCTAGCGCCCAACATGTTCCCGGCCAGCCAGAGACATGTCTCGGGCAGTGATCCCTCGAGGCCGTTCCAGGTCCCTCCGCCGCCCCCGCCGGTCGGCGGACCCAATGCCGGTCAGATGAACAACATGACAAACTTTCCACCCCCACCTCCTCGATATAACACCGTCCAAGGTAACTCCGGTGTCATGATTCCACCGCCGCCTGGCCCTCCTCCTGCGAGTGCCCTTGGCCAGCAACCGCCGTGGCATGGGACTTTTGGGCGCATGTACGACGCTCGGCCAGGCTTTAGTATTCCCCCTCCTCCGCCAGGCCAGCATCAGCCGTACAACCCAAAGTTACACGCTCAGATCGCCGCCGGGCAAACAGTAAATATCCCCCCACCGCCTCCACCAAACGAGCGCATGAATGAGCAGATGAGTGCGACATACATACCACAAGGCGACACATACGGAGAAGGTGTTGGCATTCCCGCCTTTGGCCTGGAGGACCCTACACTTGTTGGCACCGCACGCCCATCATGGTCAGGAATGGCACAGCCAGGTGGAACGGAAACAAGCGCACCGAATTCCATGGAGGATGCTGCATCCAGGGAACGTCTGTATGCTTCCAACAGCGCTCAACCCCGCGGCGTTTCCAACTCGTCCAATTCGAACACTACCAGTACGATACCTGCAGACATCGCGGCTCAGTGGCCTCTTGATACAGTTCTAATCTGGCTGGCAAAGAACCAGTTCTCGAAGGATTGGCAGAAGACATTCGAAGCGCTGAACCTAGAGGGTGCTCAGTTCCTGGAGCTTGGTAGCGGACATGGTGGCCGAGGAAATTTTGGCATGATGCATCAACAAGTATATCCCAGGCTGGCCCAGGAGTGTACTAACAGCGGTACTGGCTGGGATCAACCACGGGAAAGGGAAGAGGGCAAGCGAATGCGACGCCTCATCCGGGCCATTGTTACCGGACGACCTGCCGACGTACCAAAAACGAACAGTGCCCATGGCCGAAAAGAATCTCTGAATAGTGGACATGGGAACAATCCTCCGAGTGCTGGCACAGATCACTTGGAGTCACCGAACGTATGTTTCGCTCTGGCGAGTCTCTTCACTCAAGCTAATGTTATCTATAGACTCCTCTCACAACCCCTGGGTCCGGGTTAAGTGGACCACGCTTCTCTCAGTCAAGGTCGGCAACAATGCCGACCAACTCCAGCAGTGCCAGCATGACTTCCGACTCAAATCACCGAAATATCCTTAAGCATGTTGATTCAGACGGTGCCCGGCGCCATAGTCCCAACACCAGTGAGTCAGCAGAAGCTGCTGCCTTTAGAGGAGCTGCTGCTCGATCAGCTAGTCCCACTGGTAGTCCGAATATGCCACCGGCTCTCTTCACCTCTGCTACAGCCCCGAATATGTCTGGTTCACCTGTCATGATGAAGTCAGGCCATCGTTCCCGTAGCAGCATGGACTCAGTATCTTCCAGCGCCGCCATATACGGGTCTGGCGTTCCTAATGATGCCGCATCCATGTTAAGCCGTAGTATGAACATGGGTGAGGTTGTGCATGGAAGTCGAAATCATGATGCAAGGTCACGGCATTCACCTTTGGAGGGAGGTGATAGATCAGCAGGTTCGGAGACTCCTGCGTCAGCCAAAGACTCCAAAAGCTTTCTAAGCTTCCTGTCAAGGAAGAAACGACAAAAGGAGGACGGAGCGTATCCCTCACCTGAGGAAATGGAGGCATCGCCGGTCTCTCCGCAAGATAATATCAAATCAGCAGCCTTGGATGCCCGCGCCATCAACGGAAGCGATCATAACCTTGACCAGTCGAATGTGAGCGCTGGATCTGAAGAGAGGAATAGCCACGGCATACAGCGGCCGAGAAGAGTCAATCCCGTGAGGACCTACGTGCTTGCTACAATGGACTACTGGAACTATCGTATGTGCGACATCACAGAGGCCGAGACGGCATCGGAGGTTCGCCAAGCCGTGTGTATGCATCTGGGTCTGGGCGACTTTGAGAATTCTCACATGTACTTGACCGAAGTTGGCAAGTTTGATCATGCTGACCCCTTGGATGACCAGAAACTCGTCGCCGTCAAGCGAGCTAAGGGCGACTCTTTTGGAACACTCAAATTCTTTGTTACGCCTCCTGGCGTGCCTCCGGTTTTGAGCCCGGCCGTGAATACAGGCGTTCCGGTAACATTAGCTCCCGGTTATCTGGCGCCTGGTGCATCTGCAGAGGATGCTCAGGCAAACGGCAGACAGCGCTCAAGCTCGTCACCACCCACATCTAGGTCTAATACACTGACCGAGACCAAGACTGAAGACAAGGCACTGACGCAGGAAGCCAGCTCATACAGAGCTGAGATGGAGAGGAAGCAGCGCGAATACCTGGCTAAACGGAAACAGGCCGCCATGAAGGGTAGTGCAGGTGATAACGTTGGACCAGGTATTATTGGTAGAAACGTCGATTTCGACCAGCCGCGGGATTCACCTTATGAGGACAAGCGGCCCGATCAACTCTTCCCCCAGAGGAAGCCTCCAGCGCCTCCCAGCGACCCTTCTGCCACATTGATCAAGGCCAACTCCTTGAGTAAGAAGACGGGTCATGGCATAAGAAAGTCTAGCAGCAGCATGGACGGATTCCCCACTCCAAGACATCCACCCATGGCAGTTGAGGACGGCGAGGCGGGGGATAAAAGCAGGAAGGCCAAGTTTACTCATCAACAGACGCCAGGCCCTGCTGGTATCGGAGCGGCACTGGCAGGCATGGGTAGAAACTTGAGTGCGATCGGGCAGTCTAACGCCAGAGCCACTTCGCCCAGCAGGATGTCGACGCAACCATTATCCTCGACGGATCAGGGTTCGCATCGAGGTAAGGAATTCACATCTGCTGTCAATTTCTCACAAGCTCGCGCCGGTCGAGGTAGCTCGATGTCTTCGGTTCCGACACCAGGCTCAGTCACCTGGAGTAAGGGCAACATGCCTTTTGTCGTGCCAGACTACTCGCCCGGTGGCACTCCCCTGTTCAGTTACCAATCAAGGGATGTAGCAGAAGCTAAAATGTCTGAAATAGTTCCACGGTCGCAATCTCCTGTTGAGATGAGCCCGAGTACAACTCGCTCAGGGGTTTCATTCCCCACTCGGCAATCGACGCAACCGCAGCCACAACAGCAACAGCAGCGTCGTAAATCGCATGGTCCTGACCTGGACTATGAAGACTCGGATGTGCAGTTCTCACAGCCGGTCGCTGCACCAGCGCCGCCAGCCAACGATGACAGTGATGATGATTCCGATGACGGCTTATTCGCAATTCCCTTGGCGGGTCGAAACAAGGCCAGAGCCGCTACTGCGAATGATGATGAGTCTAAGGGACATAACTCCCGTCCCAGCCTGACGGTTAATACGCGGTCCAAGAAGAACTTGTCCGTGGCCTTCACTTCACCCAAGTCATTTGGAAGCGGCAATACGCCAGATGGCAGTGAAGATGGTCCATCACGGCCCCGCAAGCCTACTACTCCTCATTCCGGTGGCACTTGGGAATCGGAAGAGAAGGATGGCAAGCTTGGCCGACGGAAGTCATTCATTGAGAAGGATGTATGGGCCAATCGTCCACCAACTGACGCCCTGCTGAACAACCTTGACGACTTCTTCCCGAACTTGGATCTCGATCAGCCTGTTTTAGAAGAGGGTCAGGAGGGAGAGATGCTGCCCTCACCGATTGCTGAGGGCGAAGAGACAACAGATCAAGGAAGCTCAGCTCAAGCGGCCCCTGTAGCAGCAGCACCAGATGTTCCGGCAAACCCCCCTCCTGCCATCCCTCCTTCACGACAGCCATCATTGTATAATGACAATGACACTCTGGGATCTGACGAGTCGACCCTCAAAGCCCTGGACCAGCGTCCTATGTCCGTTGCGCAGCGTAGCCTGCGCAGATCGGGTGGCCTGGGACGCATGAAGTCCATCCGAGAAGTGGCTCGCGGTGCTCACGAGGCGAACAAGCGGAATGATTCCCGGGATGTCGCACAGGCTTCTGGCAACATTATGCGCCGCAAGAGCACAAAGATGTTCAACGCCAACATTGTGCAGATCCGCCCGGATCGCCGCGGAAGTATGGTGATGCCACAGATTCCTCAAGATACCCTGCCCAAGCGCCAGACGACATTTAGGTGGTTCAAGGGTCAGCTCATCGGAAAGGGTACATATGGCCGTGTGTACTTGGGTATGAATGCCACGACCGGAGAATTCCTGGCTGTTAAGGAAGTCGAAGTGAATCCCAAGGCTGCAGGTGGTGACAAGAGCAAGATGAAGGAGCTTGTGGCGGCTTTGGATCAGGAAATCGATACTATGCAGCATCTCGACCACATCAACATCGTGCAGTACCTTGGTTGCGAGCGTAAGGAGACGAGCATCAGTATCTTCCTCGAGTACATTTCCGGTGGTAGCATCGGATCATGTCTTCGAAAGAACGGCAAGTTTGAAGAGTCAGTCGTGTCGTCTTTGACGCGACAGACGTTGTCCGGTCTGGCATACCTACATCGCGAGGGTATCCTACACCGCGATTTGAAGGCGGACAACATTTTGCTGGATCTTGACGGAACTTGCAAGATCAGTGATTTCGGTATCTCGAAGAAGACAGACAACGTGTACGGTAACGATAAGACCAACTCGATGCAAGGTTCGGTGTTCTGGATGGCTCCTGAGGTTATCCGATCACAGGGCGAAGGATACAGTGCCAAGGTCGACATCTGGAGTCTAGGCTGTGTGGTTTTGGAGATGTTTGCAGGCAAACGCCCGTGGGCCAAGGAGGAGGCAGTTGGTGCCATCTACAAGATCGCCAACGGTGAGAGGCCACCGATCCCCGAGGACATTCAGGATACACTTGGTCCGCTGGCGGTGGCATTCATGATGGATTGCTTCCAAGTGTAAGTGTTTTTTTGCTTCTTATTCGTTTTACGAGACGTCCCGGGCTGTCCGCTAACGCAAGTCATTACAGTAATCCTTACGATCGTCCAACGGCAGACGTTCTCCTTTCGCAGCATCCATTCTGTGAATTGGATCCGAATTACAACTTCTACGACACGATGCTGTATGCTAAGATCAGGTCGTTTGCGAGAGCATAGACTTGTGGTGCAGTAGAGGTTATGATTTTTTTTGTCCTTTGGGTTTCCCTGATAGGTGAGGTGGATGGTCGAACGGCATGGCATGTATCGTATTAGTGGTATAGGTTATGCGCTTTATGTAAGAGAGCGACGGCGTATATGTGATGGTTATGGTGGGAATCTAGGCCTGGCGTTTATCTGTTTGACTGTCCATTCTTTGTGTCTTGATTTGCATTGCGCTACTATGATGTGTTGTGCTGCATCATTGTCGAATCCAATCATATGTACAAGATGTTTGTGAACATCACTTATCATGAAGTGAGGTAGTTGTGTGGTTGTCGAGTATCGGGGGAGTGATTGATGAGTGCAGCAAGGTCTCAGCCACACAGCATTTCAAACCAGTGTTCTGTTGGATTTTCTGTGAGTCCTCTGTAAGGGAGACGGGATAACTTGCCGGACGCCAAGAGCCAATTCTAACATACTCTACTGTTTCTGTTGTAGGGCCTTTGGGTGGGCTTATCCCATCTATTGTTTATCCGCGATTTACCATGACAATCATGAAAATAATACTTTTCATGTGCAAAAGACGGTGCAGAAACTCCCGGAGCGATCCCCCCCCTGCTAGCTCTACCGCTATAGTGGGCTCGTTAGACGAATGCTTATTATTCCCCCTGACACTGTAGAGAATGGCCACATACGGAGTACAGTGCTGTATGGTAACGGACGTGGGTAGGTAATTATAGTATGTTCGTGGCGGTTTTTATCCACTGTTGAATCAGGGGCTAACCCGTTGAAACAATCACATTCAATCCGGTGTAGAGTTTGCTACTTTATTTTTTTTTAATTTATCTAATATAAACATTCTTCAACTGAGCTTTCGCCCTTATCAGTAATGGTTTACAGATACACTTTAACGTCTTCATGACGCTACAGTAGCCACGTCAAGTTAACTATACCTAAAAGTGTATGAATGATGCGATGAATCAACCGACTAAGCAACTTTTTAGAATAGCAGGTAGATTAGGCCTTGTACCTGAAATAATGGGGCCGTCTCCATATATTTCAATGTACACCTACTAAGTAAACACTTAACAGTGTCTGTTCCAGACTTCCAGTTATCATGGAAAGGGATTTCCCCCCGGTCTGGGAAGTGTCGATGCTGGTGAGGAGGGGAACATTCCGGGGGTGGTTTACGCAACCTCTTGATCTTCAACTGTACAGTGTGTCCTCCATCCATCATTGATTCTTTTTTTTTTCTCAGCTTCTCCTTTTCCTCAACTGCTCTCCCACTTTACTTCCCCTTTCCTTCACGTCCTTTTTTTTTTTTGTCATTACACACCACCACCTTCTTTTTCTTTTCTTTTCTTCTCTTCTCCCTCTCCTTGGCACTTCGACCATTTTATCCCCCTTTTACTTAGTACATACCATCCTCACCTCTCGCAAACACCAAATTCCTTACCGGCTGCGGGATGCCGTGCCAAGCTCTGTCCCTTGATTTCAGTAGCTAGCTCACTGAAAGCCACAAATTGTACACATTCGATCCCTTCGAAAGAAAAGAGATACCGATTACCCGAGTAGTGGAAGAGCTCATTAATTATTAAATACATGCACTAGTCGAGACCGTTCGTCAGATCTGAACTTTGAATCTCCGCTCATCGAAACAAGACTTGACCCAAGAAAAAGCTTCGCCCAGGCGAGCAATCCAGCCGCCGCCATGCTTCGTCGAAGATATCGCCTCTTTACCATTTGTTCCATTGTCCTGGTATTCGTCTTCTACCGTTTCTTCCAGAACTCTTGGACAGCATCACAGCCTGCCACAGCTGTCTTCGACCCCGTACAGAAACCGATCAATGTCCCTCTTCCCGCTGAGCCACCAGCCCCGGTTGAAGACGACATTCGCAAAGATACCCAAGAACCGATTGCGCCTCCAGCAGAAGAACCCGCTGATATTAGGCCGGATGCAGAGACGGTCGACGTTGATAACACACACCAGGTTCTGCCTCAGGAGGGCGGTTCATCTGAAGAACATGAAGAGGATAGACAAGAGGACACTCAGGATGCGCCAGTTCCAGATGAATCTGTCAATCATGTAGAGGAGCATTCCAAGGAGGAGCCCGCAAAGGAGGAACCAGCAAAAGACCCTATCCAGGAGAACAGCCAGGAAAACGCCCAGGAGAATAACCAGCAAGACGCCCAACAGGACAGCTCATCCGAGGAAAAGACACCTCAGGTTCCCGCTGTACAGTGGAAGGACCCTCCAGCGCCCGGCGATAACCCCGACAAGCCTGATCTCAACGTTGACGGAACTGTGAAGCATTGGACGAAGCCAAAGGAGAACTTCCCTGTTCCCCTCGAATCTCTGACCCCCCTTCCAGTCGGCACTCCACCTGAGATCCCTAGGATCCAGTATGATTTTGCGTCTGAAGATGAATCAGAACAGACTAAGAAGACTCGTCTTGAGAGACAAAGCCGTGTCAAGGCCGAGTTGGTGCGCGCCTGGAGCGCTTATCGCAAGTTCGCTTGGAAGCATGATCAGTTGAAACCCTTGACCAACGGATTCACCGACCCGTTCTGCGGTTGGGCTGCCACCCTTGTTGACTCTTTGGATACCCTCTGGATCGCTGGTATGAAGGAGGAATTCGACGAGGCAGTCAAGGCGGTTGCCGAGATCGACTTCACAGTTACGAATCAGAATGACATCCCTGTCTTTGAAACCACTATTCGCTACTTGGGAGGCCTGCTCTCTGCATACGATCTTAGTGGAGGATCCCAGGGCAACCACGCAGTCCTGCTTGCTAAGGCTACTGAGCTCGCCGAGGTTCTCATGGGCGCCTTCGACACTCCCAACCGTATGCCCATCCTGTTCTATCGATGGCAGCCACCTTACTCGTCTCAGCCTCACCGCGCTGGCACCGTCAGCGTCGCAGAGCTTGCGTCCTTGTCTTTGGAATTCACACACATGGCTCAACTCACGGGTTACGCCAAGTACTATGATGCTGTTGATCGCATAACCAATGCTCTCGTTGAGATGCAAAGGGCCGGAACTGATATTCCAGGACTCTTCCCCGAGCGCATCGACGCCTCTGGCTGCAACAGAACGGACACCACGGCCAGGGACACCCTGAGCCAGGAGGCACAGGAACAATACAGTGAAAAAATCCCCGAACCTCAAGGCTTCACCCCTGAGAGCTCCAAGGAGGGTCGCAAGAATGAGGAAGCCAAGGAAGGGCGCTGGGATGACAAGCCACACGATGCCACTCTCCAGCGTCGCGATGACACTGCTGCTGCCGATGCTAATCAGGAACATCTCGAGGTTGACAAACCCAATGATCCGCCTTATACAGCCGAGGGCACCACCGCGGATTGGGACTGCGAGCCTCAAGGACTAACTTCCGGTACCTACGGAGGCGCTGCCTATCACCTGGGTGGATCAGCAGACTCTGCTTATGAATATTTCGCCAAGGTAAATTCTCCCAGATTTAACATGATATGAGATTTCAAACTAATAATTTCTTCAAAGCAATACCTTCTTCTCAACGGCCTTGAACCCAAGTACCGCAAGCTGTATGAAGACACCATCGATGCTACCAACGAATGGCTACTGTACCGACCCATGATCAAGGATGAAGGTTGGAATATCTTCTTTCCAGCCAAGATGATAACCTCGGACAAGGGTGACGATCAGTGGACTATATCTTACGAGATTGCCCACCTCAACTGTTTCATTGGAGGCATGTACGGACTGGGCGGTAAAGTCTTCAACCGCGGCGGCGATGTAGACAAGGCCAAGATGTTGACAGATGGTTGTGTCTGGGCGTACTCGTCGACTCCTACAGGTCTGATGCCAGAGTTCGCTCATCTGGTGCCCTGTCCTGCGCTGGAAAAGTGTGAATTCAACGACACCACATGGCACGAAGAACTCGATCCTAGAATGGAATGGAGAGAGGCCGAAGTTGCCCAGTGGGAGGCGGCCGAGGCGCATAGGTTGCTTGCTGAGCAAGCCAATGTAAACGAACCTGGGTCTGCCGAAGTCAAGAAGGACGAGGCTAAGGAGGAGGCGGCCAGGCTTGAGGAGTCTGCGAGATTGGAGGAGCACCCGAGAGCCGAGGACGTTGCAAAGCCTGAACAGCCCGCGAAGCCCGAGGAAGCTGCCAACGCTCCAGCATCTGAAGCTCCCGCCGCCCAACCAGATACACTTGAGCCTGACATGAAGATTGAAGTCACGGCCGACGGAGATGTCAAAGACGTTCCACAGCTGAAGAAGAGAAGCAGCCTACCTCTGCCAGATGCTTTGCCAGATGTCAAGATGCCTGATCTGGCCATGCCAAAGCTGGAGCAGACATCTGACGATGGCGAGGACTTCGGTTCAGGACTTCCAGACTCTCTGAAGAAGAAGTTGGGACTTCACTCGAAGATTGCAGAGCCTGGTGATGGGCAGGCAGGCGCCGAAGAAAAGAGCGAGAGTGTTGCGGATGCTGCTAGTGTTGGCACCGAATCCATGCCGAAGCTGCAGAGCGTCGACCACTCCGACTCGGCCTTGGAGAAGCCGTTATCTCACGACGAGTTTGTCAAGGCACGAATTCAGGGTGAACAGTTGCCCCCTGGATACACGGACATCATCAACCGTGCCTATCTTCTCCGGTAAGTTTGCTTCATTTCAAGTGCGGTTGTGATGTTACTAACAGTATCCCCCCAGCCCCGAGGCCATCGAATCAGTGTGGTATATGTATCGCATCACCGGTAACACGACATGGATGGACAAGGGCTGGCACATGTTTGAGGCCACTCTGGCCGCCACTCGAACCGAATTCGCCAACAGTGCCATCAACAACGTGCTGAACGCAACGGACCCCCAGCTTGACGACTCTATGGAGAGTTTCTGGATCTCCGAGACCCTCAAGTACTATTACCTGCTCTTTTCCGAGCCAAACGTCATCAGTCTTGACGAGTGGGTGCTCAACACGGAGGCTCACCCCTTCAAGAGGCCATCCACATGAATGACACACACACACACACATATACATATATATATACTTCTCATGGCTTCAGGAGAAGGTGTTATTTGTTTTTGTATAGTTCCAACTCGGATTATATCATCCCGTTGGCCTGGCCTAGTAGAGGATCTGTAACAAAAAAGAGATGGGGTAAGAGAGAGATATTGACGTTGCTCTATAATGTTGGGAAAAGGTTTGGGCAGATTGGGAACGGCTCTTGATTGTTGTATCGGGAATGGTCCGCAATAAAAAGGACAGCGGGCGTTTGAAGGAGTTGATACTTGGGTTAGGATGATGCACTCGCCCATTGAAGCGACATCAATCTCTGAGATGAACCAAAAGCAAAGGAATCTCAAGTACTTTATTGAACTATAATATCACTACATGTTTGATCTACTCATATGTCCTACACCGTAAGCATTTTACTTCACACATGAGATATCATCATATCGTCACATCACCAGTGAACCACAAGCGAAGTTCCCCCAAACATAATCATCAATTTCTATATCAAGTTTTCAATCCAAGTGTCAAATAAACCCCCAATTCTTCACCGTCCCTCCATTTTCTCAGAATTATACATGTTTGCCATACTTCCCACATCTCACATTTTCCCATACGGCATTGTCCCGAATCAAACAGTTAATCTCCAATTTGTGTCGAAAAGGAAAAGAAAGGACCAAATATAAAAACACAAAAAGCACCATTTCATTTAAACAAAAAAAGATCTGGTGCACTTCTATATGCCATGCCATGTCGTGTCCCCATACGATTTCCGTGTAACTCATCATTATCTCTATGCTCTTCGAACGGTCGTGTCTCGTCAAGAGTCCTTGTTTTCAAAGACTAATCGATAGGTCGATCTGGCGAGAAGACATGCATGTGCCTTAACCTGTCGAGAGCTGAGGGAACAAGTCGAAGATGGCTTTTTATCATCATTCGGAAATTTCGTACATCTGCCTGTTGCATCGAGGGGAGATGTGCCGACAGTCGAAAAAACAAGACGTATTACCACATCTCATAAAAAAATTGAGAAAACAAAAGCAGCAAAAAATAGCCCCCAAACTCCAATGCTGATGCCCTTTACCCGGTTGTCCATTTCTTGGTCTTACCCTTGTCGTTGCCTCAGTATCATTAATCGGCGTATATGCATTCGTATCGCTTCTGGTATCGCTGGGATCCTCAAGCGTCTCTAATATGCAAGCTCTTCAGAAACAGTCAGTCAATCAGACTTCTACACCATCTGGCGTAAGAAGCTGATGCTGAGAATCATGATGAGCAAGCCTATTGTGACGATGATGAGTAATGCGAATGAGAACCAACCCAGCACCATGGCGCTGGTTCCGACACCGCTCTTGACAGAACCGTTTCCAAAGTCTTGGGCAATAACGGAGGCGGCAACTGATGCTGTATGCTGCCATAGAACTGACACGAGCACAAAGATGGCCGAGATGAAGATGAGAGCAAGGGCGACTTGGGAGACAGCGCGGGACGGGAAGGGCTTGACCTCACGCTCGGAACCCTCGGAGTCAGTCTCCTCGTGCCAGCCGGGGAAGGTCGCAAGGAGGAGAAGGCAGATGAAGGCGAAGATAATGGCAATGATGCTGTCGGCCAAGTTAGAATCGTTTCTCTGTTCCAACTGTCAAATGCAAGGACTTACATAAGGTAGGGGAAGACAATCATGTCTTTGAACTGAGCAGCCAGCCAGATGAGGTTGAGGGGATCCTGCTCAATCCCCACTTCCTTTGCGAGAGCAGTTGCATTGTTGCTGCAGAGCCACGAGCCACCGTCGGGGTTGATGCAGATACCGAAGTAGCCAACTCGGGCTTGTAAGCTGGCGTCGCGAACAATGTTCTCAATGGCTGTATGTACGTTGTAGTCGACCTGTGCTGTGTCGGGTACTGGAGTGTAGGATTGATAGTACAGTGACAGTAGGAAGATATCAGGAATAAGCGGTGATGAGGACGAACAGCCCGCGAGTAATAAGGCTACACATGTTAGTATTGCCATGTCCGAGCAGACCGAGTACAAGATTGGGCACTCACACAATAGGATGATTGCAACGGCAATCAGAATCATGAGCACATGATGATAGCCGAGGAATGGTACAAAGCCTGAACAGAGACATGTTAGTTTATCTGAATCTGAGACAAGCGAATCAATGAGGAATGAGCTTTACTTACGATACCATCCTATTGGGGCTTTGCGTCCCTTCTCAGAGGGACCGCTCGAACTCGACTCGCTGGAACCCATCCTTGGTGATCCTCCACCGGTTGAGTATAAACAGCGTTACAAAGTTGAAGGTATCCCAATCTCGTCCCCCAGTCCAGGAGTGACGATTGGGTAATTAGGTGAAGTCTTTCAGCACAATCGCGATGTGAGCGATATATGTTGAGGGGTTTATGTTGGATGACGATGCTCAAGCTCCTGGTCTGGCGAGCTTCTGGTTTCCGAACTCGTTATCCTCCGCAGCTGGGTCAGTCTCTGTCACTGTCACTATCCTTCTGTCTTCCTTGTCGAAGCTCGAATGTCTCGGTAAGGAGCGGGATCTTGTCTTGCGATGGAATGCGGCAGGGCGATGTGGTGATCGAAGCTGGAATGCGCGTGGAGCGGCGGACAATTAAAAGAGTTGAAAATGAAACAGGGAGCGAAAGTCGGGAATGCTATCAATGTGAGAGTGAGACCTGGAGTAATGAAGAAAAAGTTTTGGTAGAGAAAATAGGTGAGGTCAGTTCACACTAGAATCGTTAGAATAGAGAGATTGAGGAATGTTCTTGTCAGATTGTCTCGATCAGCTTCTTCCCAGGTTATGTTGGAAAGGAAAGAAGAAAAGGAACGAGGGTTGGAAGAAAAGATGCGGAATCTGTCTAGTTAGCGAGTCAAGTCAAAAAAAGAATCGAATTCCTAGAGAAGTGAGGTCAGGTCAGGTGAGATTCTCTGCTTGGGCGCAAGAAATATTGGGAGGTTGGGCTTGTAGATGGTTACGGTAACGAAAGATGATGAATGGATGGATTGGATGGAATATTGGGAGGTTGGTGGTTGACCTTTTGGGACCAGTGAAAAAGGAACCAGTCAAGGCACGCACACGTATTGACGTGGGAAGCTTGGTTGGCTAGACAACGAGTGATAGGTGACGTTTCATGGTTATAGTGGGGAAGCTGTATAGCTGGACCCCTGTCAGCTCTCCTGCCCTGCTGGCTTCCATGTTGGCCTGTTTTGGAGCTCTAGCCACTGTAGAGGAAGGTCGTGAAGGGAAGATCCCTGTATTTTTAGCAGTCAGGCACTATAAACCCCTGCACGTTTCTGTCCGTGATTGTGGATACGTGCTTCTTCTGCCAAGGTCCCAGCCTCCCGCGGTTGGTCTTAGCAAATGGATTCCTTCAGCTTTCCGGTCCCGTTGATGTGTCGTGTGCTTGTGCCTGTGCTTGTGTTTGTGCTTATGCCTGTACTTTTTCCATCTGCCGGAGTAATTAGTCCATCTCCACACCGTCCCAGGACAACGAGGAACTTTGCTTTCTTGACACCAACTTGTCTTGAAATCAAGTCAAGTCAGGCACTTTACGAGGCACTTTGCATGTGTACCTGCTCGACTTAGACCAGACTAGACTAGACTGGATTGAGGCTTGCAAAAAAAAAATAAACGTTTGGGACCTGCAGAAAATATCAATGGCGTCTTTTTCTATCTATCTATGTCCCCCCCTCTCCCCTCCCCCATGTCACTTATTCTCCATCTTCAGTCTTCCTTTCTCTTCCCCTTTACTCTCTCCTCTCTCTCATGTATCCCCCTGTTCTGAGACTTTGCACCCCTGAACCTCTAGGATCTGAGATCTTACGCAGCCCCTCTTGTTAACCCCTTAAATACTGGGTAAGGTAGTCAGTCTCTATGGTTGAACTAGACAGGCCCAACTCAGCGGTAAGCGGATGCCTCCATGAGAGGCCACTGCGGTTGTCGTGGCAATCCCATCTCGTTTCGACCCAGGAAGGGCTGTCGGGCGAGATGAACCCAAGATGAGGAATAAAAAGAAGAAAGGAAAAAGAGAGAGGTCGGGTCGGGAACTTCGGGGGGGTTCAATACCTTGAAGAATTCATGATTCGTCCATCTTGCTCGGTAATCTCGAGTAAAAGCGAGTATATTAACTTGGCCCATACAACGATATTAACTTTTCATGAGGTGCTTTTACTAAATATAAATATGGTACAAGTATATACATATATACCATTGATTCTTCATTACTAGTATTAGCGTATCCTCATGACAGCTTCAGCTCCTTATCCCTCATGAGTCCGTCCCAACGTCATGACAACGACGCGTTTCCCCAGCCACCTGTGGCAAAATTAGGGAAACAAACTCAGTGAATTACACTGGTACAGATACAGATACACACACATGCACATTTGATGGGAGAAGTTATGAGCAGACATCGCCTAAAAAGGCCACTAAATACAGTCATTTCTTCGGTACCATTTCATTCAAGTAATCAATTCGGTTGATTCTCCTTGACGAAATGAAGACAACCTTGACATGACAATATTTAAATACTCGACTGGACGACTAGACTTATTGAACCATTGTGCCGAACATCAAGACCCCGTCATGTGCATATCCCCCATCCATATGCAGATATCCAGCCATTGCGGTGTGGGGTTCAAACCCACGTCATGCCAGCTTCTGTTATGCTAGCATTCGTAACTAAAGCCAGCTGTAACTTTAGGAGCTTCAACACGAATATATCCAGCAGCATAAGGCAACCCCCGCCAGCAAGAAAAATGGCTGCAACAATAGACAACACACAAGGAGCTTCCCTCGACATCAGGGTAGAAGACTATCTCGACGACAAACTCCAGTCTACCACCGACCTGGAAGATCTCGATTCTCTCCTCGTCAATGTCGAGCTTCAGCGAAATCAGCTTCAATCCCAATTAGATACCGCTGTCAAGGAGCTCGAAGAGGCTCGTCGCACAGCCGATGACCGCCAAGGCTCTCTTCTCGCGCGCATCGAAGAGTTCCAGAAGCTCCAGGATAGTATCGACCTTCGCGAGCGAATTGCTGCCACCTCTGATGCTCCCAACCAGGCCATCGAGCGGCTCCAGGCCCCGATGAAGAAGCTCGAGACTGTGAAGCTCGCTCAAAACTACCTTGTACTCCTGCAAGATGTCGAGAAACTCAGGTCTGAGGCTAGGTCCCATCTCCCACAGAGTCCTAAAGCCGCGCTCGAACCCTACATCAAATTGAAGCAGATGACAACAACCCTGCGAGAGTTACCTGGCAACGAGGGGCTGCACCTCATTGAATACGTTGAAAAGGTCACGGAAGGGCTCTGGGTTGAGATGAAAAAGACAATGTCGGCTGAACTCGAGGCTGTTCTCAAGCAAAGGAAGTGGCCCCAGGTTGATGTGGGATCGGAAATGGACGAAGAATGGATCAATTGCTTCGAGAAGCTCATCGATCTCCAAATCCCGGAAATCATGCACACCAACACCCTCGTGTCACTGCTACCGTTCGATACCATGGCCTCCATCTTCATCTCGGAATTCCGCTACCACTTTTGCAGCGACAAGCCCACGAGTTCGGCTCAGGCATTCGGAACTCATTGTCTCCCCTGGTTCCTCGTCTTGATTGAGAAGTGGGAGGACTTCTTCCGCGATAATCTCGGTCATCTGCTCGCCGCCAAGTTCAGAGATACCCCAGCAGCAAGCAACATGGCCTACGTTGACCCCGTTTGCGCCTTCATCACTTCCATGCTTCCTGTGCTTCGAGAAAAGACATCCGCAGTTGCCCGTGAGGCCGTCAAGAATCCAGCTCTACTGAGTAGCTTGATCACTCAGCTCATGACGTTTGATGACAATGTGCGCTACAAGTTCAACTACGACGGGGGAGATTCCGAGAGGGGTTGGGCTGGTTTGACCACTCACGTTCTCGACGATCATTTCGAAACCTGGTTTACAGCCGAAAAGGAATTTGCTCTTGACAGGTTCAGGACTATCGTGGAATCTCAAGAGGCTCGCGCCATTGATTATGACTACTCACTACCTGGCAAAATGAAGCCTACATACGCTGCTGTCCGCGTCACTGATCTCCTGAGATCCGTGACTGCTCAATACCAGAGGGTGCGCAGTTTCAAGCATAAGATCCGCTTCCTTATTGGCATTCAACTCGACATTCTCGACGGATACCACGATCGTCTTCGGGAAGTTCTAGAAGCGTATCTGACCATGTCATCAACGTTGGGAAGAACCCTGGCTGGCACTAAAGCTGAGCAATCTATACTCGAAGGGACTGGGGCGCTCGAGACTCTCTGCAAGGTCATTGGTAGCTCTGATCACATTGTTAATACGTTGAAGGAATGGAGTAGCGAAGAGGTAAACCCAAGCGATATGTTCCTGCTTATGAAATGTCTCTAACTCGAGTCATATATATATAGTTCTTTGTTTCATTATGGAGCGAGCTGCAGACCCGCGCGTCAAGCCGAAAAAGTAATATTACAAGCAGCATGAGCTACGACGACGTCAAAGACCGTACCTCCAACGCCGTGGGCCAACAGAATGACCAAGGCGCCCTGTTCGACGAAACAGTTGCCGCCTATACAGCCCGTCGACAGGCCGCTCAGGAGCTCCTAATCGGTGCCCTGGTCGAGTCTCACAACAAAGCTTTCCGCGCTTACACTCACCGCGTTGAGTGGACGACCGTGGGCGAGGCTGCTACAGTTGGTAAGAATCTACCCTTCTGCACTTGGGCATGCAGCATGCGCAGTAGCTGACCTTGTTCAAGATGACCTCTCCATTACCCCTGAACTCGATGAACCGCTTCATATTCTCCAACGTAACTTGGACTTCCTGCAACGTGCCCTATCCACGGCCGTCTTCCGCCGTGTCTGGCGTGAAGCCCTCGGCAAACTACAGGACCACCTTTGGAACTCCATCTCCATGCGTCAGACGTTCACTACCTACGGCGCTGCCCAGTATAGCCGTGACGGTACCGCTCTCGTTGCCCTCATAGAGCGATACATTCCTAATGGATCATCTGCCCTGGACACGCTCATTGAGGGCATGCGTCTGCTAAGTCTCCCTTTGGAGTCTAGTGAGGGTGGATTGACTCTCAAAGAGGCAAGCGATCGTGTCTTCAAGGACAATGATGAGGCTCGAAAGGTTTTGGAAGAACTCCAGCTCACTAGTCTGAATCCACAGAACGCACGATACGTCCTCCAGAGACGAGTTGAAAACCATGAGAATGTCGGTTGGTAAGTAGACCGCACTACAAAAGACTAGTCGGGTATATTTATTCAGAGATCCGTCTACTTTTTATGAAATGGCCTTACCATCCGAACCCTGTTGCACCATGCCGTCTAGTTTCGTCCCGTTGTTGAAACCCATGTTATATGCTCCATCGCAAAGACAGCCATATTGCCACCACATTCCTATTCAAAGTATAGTGAAAAATAAAAGAAAATCCCTCCAAACAACGAAATATCCATTCATTCAAAACGCCCGTTTATCTTGGTTTTTATTCTCCCTTTGCCATCGTCCGCTTAGTTGAGAGCACGCATAGTCATTTCCACAACAGCAAAAGTACCAGCGCTCACGGGCATGGCTCGGAGCAGGGTAGGTCCGATACCCTTCCAGAATCCTCGGGCGCCCTCAGCGCGCCATGTCTTGGAGAAGCAGTCGCGCATGTTGACGTAGTGCTTGTTGGCTCCGAATCCATCCGTCTGCATCTTGCTCTTGACCACGTCGAAGGGGTAGCTGGAGAGCCAGAGAACCTCACCAGCTAGACCACCATAGAAAGCAATCTTCCAGGCGGGAATATCTTTGCGATCGATTTTGTTACGGGCGGCGTCCGAGTTCATCATAAACTCGAAGGCGGTAAACCAAGCACCATAGGCAAATGCCTCGCGCCAGATGGTGACGGCCTGGCCACGGTAGATGGCCTTCAGAACTCCGTCGTGGACACTAATCTTGCGAACACAGTCGAGGGGACCGTTGTACAAACGTCCGGCACCATGAGGTTGGCTCTGTAGGCGGATACGAATGTGCTCAATGGGGCCGGAGAGAACCGAGTTGGCAACACCAGCGAAGGCACCGGCACCGGCATATTGTGTGTAGGTGAGCTCACCGCCGTTGTTGCGGGCTTCAAACCACCGTCGAGCCTTGTGGAAGGCACCAAATTGAACCGATACACAAGCTCCGATACCAATGAGGGGAGTGAGAGTACCCTTATAGAAGGCAAGGGCACCTTCGTTACGGTAGATGGAGGTGGCGGCGTTGAGGGCTGAGGAGTATTGGGTCGATGTCTGAAGGCGGACCTTGACAATGTCGAAGGGTTGGCCTATAGGAATCAATTAGCTGTTTGGGCTCATGCAGACTTGTATGTGCTGCTGCATTGGCATGCCAACTGCTGATCAGATCTGTGGATAGAGAGGGATCTAGATTAAGCAGATTCAAGACCTGCCTCGAGCTAGCGTTGTCGCTAAATGGTATTTGTTGAACCACCATAGCAGAATTGAAGTGAAATGGGCTTCTCCTTACCAATTAGGACCTGGGCAATTCCTCCAACAGCACCGGAGAATAGATCTTTGGCCGTCTGGGTAGCACTACCCTGCTTTTCCACCTCGTACTCAAGAGCGTCCATCTTTTCTGTTTGTGTTAGAGGGTCGCGGTCGTCTAGAGACATTTAAAATAAGTCAATGGCTTGACGAAAATTACAGAGAGGTTAAGACTCGTCAACATACCCAAAAAGATATAGAGAAAAGGAAACCAGATGAGTGCTCCGGGAGGTGTGAAGGACAAAAGACTGTCCAGAGATAAGAAAATCCGGGGTTTGGTCGCGAAAGAGCACCTAACAAATGACGTGCTAGGATTACAAAGCCCCGCTATCGGCGTTCAACACTAATTGGTACCGAGATAACAACAAATATGTGAGAAGGAGTGACGGATTTGTGTATAGGGGTCAAATGGAAAAAGCAAATAGATCTCAAGATATTTAGAACTTGAAAGGGATGCACCCAAGATTAGGAAAAGTACTGTATAAACATGACATGAAGAAGAAATGTGAGAGAGTAAAAGAAAAGAAAAAAGAAAGCCCGTTATTGGAGGGCGCAAGCATGATCGGTAGCCCCTTCCGCCTCCAACATTTTTACTAGCGGAATTTATGTATACTGTAGAGGGCAGCGACTTCCGTAAAGGGCAATTACGAAATATTTGGTAAGTTTCTCACCACTTCCCCGACGTGCCGACACCACTTTCCTCAGTAGGAAGATAGAGTTTCTCCTTTTGCTCCAAGAAGCTTATATTAATCAAGAAGGCGGCCCCCCCGCAGTTATAAAAACTTGATGCTGGATCTGCAAGTGCATGACCCTCATTTTCGACCTCTACCTCTATCTATGCGACAGCCGTGGGTAGCCGACTTCCGACCGTCGGCTTACACGAGAACTCGTTACTTGACCATCACTTCGACATAATCGCCGCAAAATCCATGACAAACCGCTTGCCCACCCACCTTTTAATATCGTCTAACGCCATGCTTCGCATCTTTAGCTTCGCCCTCTGCATCCGCATGCTGCTCGATTGCTTCCTTTAGCTTCCCTACCACTTCAGGTTGATTACTGAATGCCGTCTGCAACATGCTCTCTAATTCTGCCTCCACCTTGGCTATTGGCTTCACGCCTGTCTTCCTGTTTCGCGAGTCGTGCATCAGGACACCCCATCGCTGTGTGAAATTGTAAATGGAATGGCGCAGCAACTCGTCCAGCTGCTCATTCATATCCTCGGCCGTCAACGTCTTTGCTGTGACCGATGGCGTTGCTCGCGACCACAAAGAGCCACCGATGATGTTGGAGAAGAAGTCGACCCAGTTCTGCGGGCTGAGCGTATCCCAGATGTGTACAAAATGCTGCATTGATGCTGCGTGACTTCGGATGTCGCCAATCTCTAGCGAGACCAGTTCGTTCTTTAATATGAGCAAGTTCTTGATCATAAACAGATCTGGGTCCGTCCCTTGCTTCAGAGACTTAATCCTGGCTTCTGCCCGCTGGAGCACCTGGATAGTCTCTCTCACGATCTTGAAGACTACCGTACTATTCTTGGCCTAATTTATGTTAGTTCAAAACGGTCTTCATTCAACACTCCGACAACTTACCGCTCTCTCTTTGGGCATGCAATGCTCATACATGCCTAACAGTGTGATGGCTTGTTTCACAAGCGGATATGCATTCGAAGATGCTACCCCTCCTACCACAGGTCCAATCTTCAGAGAGCTATCCTGTGGGACGGCCTTCGTGATTGTCTTGGTCACCTCAGCGTCAAAGGCTGTATCCAGGAACGGCCACAAGTGATGGAGCAACAGCCGTGAGGTATACTGTCTACACTTCGAAAAGTACGGCGACTCAAAATCGTCCCTGTCAGCTCCAAAGTATTCGTTCGTCAACATTCCTACAATATTGCAGTTTGTCTGTAAAGGCACCGCCTGAAGTACCGCCTGTAGTGGAGTCATCAGCGGTGTTAGATGCGCAGAATGCACCATGGAAGTGTTGATTGTCTTGAGATATTGATACACTGAGTCTGCTGCGTCGTTCCATGCCGGCTCAATATCAAAAAGTTTGAGTAACAGGCCGTCTTCATTATATATTCGTTCAAAGCATTGCTTAATAAAGTTACGCGATGCAGTCTCAGCCGACAAACTCTTGACCTCTTTGTGGAACTCTTCAATGTCTGACTGTGTGAGTAGTTTCAGATCCCGGTCTCTCGTCGTTAGGTGTGTATGGAACATGTTGTTTGCAGTGTTCGCATATGTGTCAAAATGAGTGCAGTTGTCGTTCTTCTCGCCGTAGAATGTATACGCCCGACGTATGACTTGACACACGTTTGGGATCAAGCCATATGAGTCAAGCATCATCTCTTGGAAGCGACCATACGCAAGAGCATGGCGAGCCGATTCGGATTTGGTAGCAGCGATTTGACGAGAGATATCTGCCAACACTTTCTCTAGATGATTCTTGTAGCCATGTTCGAGGAGATGAAGTGCTTTGGTAAGGAGAGCATTGTATCGGGCGAGATATGTGTCACGATCTCGGTAGGTTTCCTATGCCAGAGTTTAGTATGTCAGGCGCCAGAATAGCATGTTAGGAGCTTTACGTGTTCTTCCATAAACACAATGCAAGAATCGATGTTCTCAATCATTTCGCCAAAGGACGAATCCTCGACTAATCGACTAGCTCCAGGAGCATTGAGACGTCTCGTCGCAGTATCAAGGTAGGCATAGTAATGCAAATCGGTTCCGACATCATGGGCTAAGGCTTCTAGTCGCTGCTGCTCGTTGACTAGGTCTTCACACTGAGCTTGGAACGTTGATGTTTGCGCCTCGACAGACTGGAAAGAGTTGGAGAGAGAGGTAAGTAGATTCAAGGTCGCATTAGCATCATCGATTAGCCCATCGAGGTGGCGTTCCGTTAATGTGAGTTGATCGCGGTACAACCTGCAAGTGGTCAGAGGACAGGCATGGAATCGTGGATGGTTCAAGTACGCACGTGTATTCTTGTTGACTGGCTTTCAGGAGTTGGTCATCAAAGGAGTCTAGACTCATTGGTTCCCGATATTTGGTTGCGGGAACTGACTCAGGAAGCATCAAGGCTTCCCATCCCCTATTCTCTCGATCGACCTTGCTCCGTCTTAATCTGTCATCGTTGGAGAGCTGTTCCCGAACTATACGGTAGAAATCCGAGTATGAGCTTGCTCGTCGAATCACACTAGGTTCGGGAGGTGTATCGGTGTCTTCGATCTCTTCGTAAACATCTGGCATCGGTGCCGCGACATCATGCAACTGGCCCGTTTCCTAAACCATCTCAATGAGCTTCCGCAATGTCGGGTAGTGGGGTTTAAGTAAGCCAACAAGTACCGGTCAGAAAACTCACATTGGGCTGTTGAAGTAACGACTCTTTTCGACGATGGCCATGACTTTGACTATTACTTGAAGAGTGGCCCTTTCTTGAGCCGCCAATCTCGGGCACAAAACTATACCAAGAATCCTCATACATGGCGGCTATGAAGCTTAAGGGAGCATAGATCACCAAGTTCCCGGCCCAGGGCAGTTTTAGAAGCCACGCAACGAGCGTTGGATGAATGAATGGTCGGAGAAGGGAGCTCCGAGTCGCCGGTCAGGGCGGGGCAGGGGCACGGCACAGGTACAAACTACTAAGTACCTACCTAGTAAGTAAGCTAGCTTCAGCAAAGAACATTCAGATGATGTGGCGCATGAGCACTTGAAAATGTGGCTATGCTAGGTATGCAAAGTGCTGCAGTCATGGTACAGCCAACGGGCAAGCCTCTCAGAGCTCATGAAATTTTGCTTACTTGCATAGAATTTGACCTACAGAGGGTTGCAGTTAGTCTAAGTAGTAGCTTTCAAAGCTCTATGACCTCACAACTTATTCTCAACCTTGAAAATCGCATTTAACACTCTGAGTTCAATGTGCGGTTGATTAACCTCATATATCGAGGATTAAATCACATTTCGTCTTGTTTGGACTTTCGACCTAAACCGAACGCCTCATAGCCATGAATACTTCCCAGGCTGCTCTTCGACGAGCCGCCGTCCGCTCTCGTACTGCTGCCGTTGCGACTCAACGTCAATTAGTACGATATGCCAGCGGCGCTCCAGAACCTCCTCGTGGAGGCAGAGGCGGAGGCAAACTCATCGGTCTTGCTGCCATCCTTGGAGCGGCTGCAGGAGGCTCCTATTTCTATCCTGCTCTGAAGAAGCAGTTCTCCTCAGAGCCTCAAGTCGAGGTTGAGTCGAGCAAAGCTCCTGTCAAAGCAGAGGTCGAATTTGAGAAGCCTCGAAAGAAGGCTGCATCCAAAGAGGAGAACCGCGATCTCATCAGCTCTCAGCATCTCCAGGTCAAGCAGAGTTGGGAGCATCCGGGCGTTTATGCTTGGGGTTCAAATATCTTCAAGGTCATTGCCCCCGAGTCCAACGAGAAGTATATCAAGGCCCCTAGGCGATTGGCTTACTTTGACGACCAAGTTCTCCGGGATTTGAAACTCACTCAGGGGTTTGGCGCTGCAGTCACCGAGAAGGGCGACTTGGTTCAATGGGGTCTGGGCTTCTCTAAGAAGGACCCCAAACCTATTCCTACTTTAACCGGCAAGGACCTCATCAAGATCGACATATCTCGAGACCGTATCATTGCTTTGTCCCGAAAAGGCAACGTTTACTCGATTCCTTCTTCGCGTGATGATCAGGAGGGAGGTATTAAGGAGGAGCAGAAGCAGAGCTCTTGGTCACTATGGGGTGCTATTGGAAGCGAATCCATCAACTTTCGCAATTTGACTCCGAAGAGCCTCAAGAGTGGCGAGACCGTCACTGATATCAGCAGCGGACAAGAGCACTGCCTCATGCTCACATCAAAAGGCCGTGTATTTTCTGCTGCCGCTAGTGCCCTGGAGTTTCCCTCGCGCGGACAGATGGGCATTCCTGGACTGAGTTGGAGCACCCGTCCCAAGGGCGCATATGACCAGCCTCATGAGATTACCAATTTGAGCGGATTCCAGATTTCCCAAATCGCTGCTGGCGACTTCCACTCGGTAGTCCTAGACAAGCTCGGACGAGCATTTAGCTTTGGCGACAACTCCCTTGGGCAACTTGGTGTCGACACTGACGTTGGCCTCCAGATCTCGGATTCCCCCATGATGATTCCCGTCGGCTCCCTCTACAGCAGCAGCGGATTGGTCCCAAAGGTGACATCAGTTGCAGCGGGTGGCTCCAACACCTTCTTCACAGTGGATGCCAAGGCCCCTGGCAAGGGTGAGAATCTGCAAGCTTTCGCCCCCTCTAAGAGGTTCCCGCCCGTGACCTCGGATCTTTGGGCATGTGGTCAGGGCGTCTACGGCTCTCTAGGCACTGGTCGATGGACTCATGCGTCAGCCAAACCAACTAAGGTCAAGAATCTATCATCGCTGTTCGAGTTCGATGAAAAGACAAATACAATGGGACCTATTAAGCTCAAGGACATTTCGGTCGGTACCACACACTGCGCTGCCGTCATGGATAACGTCACGGAGACATCTGTGTCGGGCACAGGAAGTGAGAACGAGACGAACTGGGGAGCTGATGTTCTCTTGTGGGGTGGCAACGAGCACTACCAGTTGGGTACCGGCAAGCGAACCAACCTCAACACGCCTACCTACATCAGCGCCCTGGATAGCACAGCAGAGGCGCGTAAGGAGACTAATCTTGACTTTCACCGGCTTTGCCTAACACCCCGAAAGACGATACGGCTGGACGGGGGTAAGGGTCGTAAGGTATCCGTGGAGCAAAAGGTTGTGTGTGGCAAATATGTCACTGGCGTCTACTCTTCTGCGTAATGGGAATGGATTGTGCTTCGGGGGTGTATGATTTTGTAAAGGACATACTCGACTTTGTAAACTATAACCTTGTAAAAGACTTTTTAGCTATTAGGTATTTGGGCAATGCATGTAATGCTGATTCAAAGTGTTGGTTGATTCGTGGAGAACATGACTCTTGACGTTATAATGTTGTAGAATGGTCTATCTCTTCATGCTTGAATAATTACAAGTAAGGTTTTTAGTGATCGTGGTATCAGTGCTCATGAAAAGGATCGTGATCGCATACTAGTCATAATTTGATATTATTCCCTGACGTCGTATAGAACAAGGGCCAGGATTGTTCAAGATCTAGGCCACGCAATCCCAAGATCCATGCTCGGCTGTCCGAGCTTTGGGGACGGCTACTGTTGTATTATTCATAATGGGTACGTTCTACAAAGGGGTTATTGAAGAGAATCCTGGGGGGCATTCACTCTGCTTCATGCAGACACATAACATTGATGGGCGATGGTGTAACGTTAATAAAAGTCCGCAATCATAAGAAGAAAAAAAAAAAGGTTTAGGTGTCGCTGTCAACCGATTGAGTTGGCTCGCTGCTCGTAACACCTGCAGGAAGAAGGGTCCCCTAAAATCGGTACTAAAATAGAAAAGTGCACAAATGATTTGAAAATCATTCGCGTGCCTAAAAATCAAATAGCTTCCTTTCCACCCCTTAACCCTCTTCCTTCAGCACTAGTTTCTAAGCGTTCCTGTTCCCCGGGGATATCATCCCGAATAATACTCCACAGAAAGAAGAAGAAAAAGAGGGACAAGAAAAGGGGAGGGTTGTTCGGTCCTTTCGGACAGTTTTTTTTATCCCTCTGCCGTAAATGAGGTTACAAATCGTTTTATTAAAGAAGACCCCTTGATATCATGTGCATAAATACTTACCACTGGGTAGCAACAGCGAGGTGGTAGTCAATCTGAGGCGCAGGACAGGGCACCGAGAAATGGGAAGGAAGCACGTGGGGCGGGGCATCTGATGGGATGTGGTCTAGATGACAGGTGCCATGGTGAAGGTGATTGATTGATGGATACTGGGCAGGTACAAGTGAGTTTCTGTAGCGTGCTAGTTATGTGATACGTGATTAGGGAGGGGACGAGAGAAAGGGAGGAAGTAATTGGGTCGTGTTCTGCACCTCGATCTTGCATGTACAAGGGAGAGCTCTACGGATCGTGATTCCAGTTGGTCTTCAACTTTACCCCATCTCTTCTTCCCCTTCTCTGTAATCTTTATTTTGCAGTACAGTACAGCACAGCACATCTGCAGGGTTCATCCAGACATCCATCGGAAATCACAACAAGAGCGAGCTAAGTTAAGCTAGGCTAGGGTATGGGATGGGATTGGATACCTGACCTTACCCACTACCTACCTAGTCTCGAGGCCCTTTTAATGATTTCTTGGGACCAGATCCAGGAACCGTGCGTATGGATGGCATGGCATAACTTATACCGCAAGGTTAAGCTGGGTGCCTAACATCTAACATTGCTTGGGATGACGATAATCTATGGGCAGAGAGCAAAACGAACCGAATAATGAGCCTTCCCGTCTCTTCTTTCGCCTCCCCCACGTTTTCCTTCTATACTCGGGTTGCATTGACATGGTTGCCCATTGTCTTTACTGTTACCCATTGCTATTATTGCTGCCGCAGCCGCCAGTACTACCGCTTGCTTGCATCTTGTTCCTGACCTGACCTATACCGTTTCACATCATCACTCCTTCACTCTCTGGAGTCGGGCCAAAGGGGCAATCTTTTCTCTCGTCCATCGTGGCTCTCTCCAACTATTGGGTCCGAATGACACTGCTTCTCTCGTGTTGCCTGTCTTGTTTCACTCTCAACCATCCCATTCATCATATTACATCAATCAACCCTCCCTCCCCCTTCCTGACCCTTTCCCTTCCCTTTTCTCTCCTTTATGATTTGAGGAACCTGCCTACCATTCAACATCTTCCATCTTTATTTCATTCTCTATTTCTCGTTTTCTACTCGTACATTTATTTATCTTAGCTTTCATTTAACCCCCTTCACCTTCTCTCACCTCTTCTCCTTCTCCACCCTTCATCTCATAATTCAAACCATTTCCGTGTCCGCCCCCCGACTCCATCGTCAGTCAATATCCATCCATCTTGGTCTCGGTCCCGCCAAAAGCTGACGCCACTCTCAAGACTTTGGCCAGCGTCTCTCGGATTACTATTTTCTCTCCATTCACTTCTCCTTGTTTCTTTGGCATCCCCCTCCTCACTGACTTGATCTTGATTGATCTTCGCCTACCATCAATACTGAAGCACCAACTACTATTGCACTCAACATTCTGTCCTTGATCAAACCTCGCTCTCTCCGACTGTGCTTGCAACTAAGCCCTTTTCTCAACTTTTTACCGCGCCTCAGAGGTGTGCGCTACGCATTGTCGAAACCCTCGCCGCATCACGTCATGGATAGAATTCCTAAATTCCGTCGCAAGCCCAAAGCTCCCACGATCGAGACGGCTGTCGAGCGATCCAGCAGTGATACCATCGATAGCGTCGCTAGTACCGAGCTACAGGCTGCTACTGCTCAGAAGCAAGGTCAGCAGCCACTGCAACCACAGTCCGCAACGAAGCCCTCCAAGCGATCACCCTTTCGCAACTTTCGCCTGCGTGGATCTACAAAGAGAGGTCGCAGCAGCCCTCCTGTCGAGTTGCCTTCAAGTCCGCCTCCAGCTGTCGTCGGTCTCGATGGTCTCCGGAGTCGCCCAGTCACAGCTGATGCGGGCGCCTTAGCGCAGCGCCGCAGCGCAGGGCCCAAGATTCCTGCTTTTTTGGATAATACGATGCAGGGTTAGTAGCGTGCGACTGCTATCAAGTAGTCAGGGCTCATGCGCACAGTTCCGGAATGCTGACATGTCATCAGATATCGATTTCAAATTTCAGGAACTCACCTGGGCCGAGCGCGACAGAGTTCTCGAGGGCACAAGAAATGAGCAAGACGAAGAGTTCAAATGGGGAACTTTCAAACAGCCGGACGTAGAAGAGAAGGGTGTCATGGATCGATACGTCAACATTAAGCCTTGGAACCACAACCGCGTGAAACTGAACGTCCCGGCGACCGAGCTCAACTATGTCAATGCGTCAGAGATCATAGTTCCCTCTAATTCCGATCCGAAAAGAGAGCCCCTCCGCTACATTGCGATGCAGGGTCCTACCGAGCCATCTATCGACTACGTCTGGCGCATGATTGCAGAGCAACTGTCAACACCAGCTGTGATTGTCCAGCTTACTACCATGTTCGAAGGTGGTGCGATCAAATGCCATCAATACTTTCCCGACGGCGAGGAACATTCAACGTGGGATCTCAATGAAAACAATGCGTGGGGCGATGACTGGCAGGCCCAGCTCACCTATGATTCTTATGAGGAACTTGTGGATGGTGCAATCGAGAAACGCAAGCTTCTGCTCCACCTCGAGGACGAGAAAGAACCGCGGGTTGTGTGGCACCTCCTCTACAAGAGATGGCCAGACTTTGGTGTGCCTGAACTTGAGGATCTCGACGGCTTCTTCGAGCTGATGCGACTGTCGCGCGAACTCAGTGCGCCCTCCAACCCTCGCATCATTCACTGCAGTGCCGGAGTCGGCCGCACAGGGACTTTCATAACTCTCGAGCACCTTATGCGCGAGCTTGAGTCTGGCGCCTGGCGGAACTACGATCAAGAAACCGAAGGTCCAGACCTGGTCTGTGACACTGTTGACCTCCTCCGAGAGCAAAGGGTTGGCATGGTACAGGGCAAACCTCAGTTCCAGTTCATCTACCAAGTCATGCGTAAGCTATGGCAGGACAAGTACGGTGTCGACGAAGACGGCAACGAGCCAGCGGCTAAGAGGCTTGAAGTTGGCGACCCGTTCATCGAGGGCGCCAATGACAACCCCAGTCAGGTTGGCGTGGCCAAATAAAGGATGAGAATGAGTAATGGGTATGCCCCGGCAACATGCAAGCACTGGCGTTTATTATAATCACGGCCGATTATAGGAGTTGGTGGCACAGGAAACGTTTACAGGTGTTTCGTACAAGAACGAGTAACTTGTTTGAACACTATAGCATCGGGAGGTCTTCTGTTGGTTATTGTTCTCTGTTTAGAATACTGCGCGGCGGACGCATTGCATTTTCTTTTAAGCTTCTTGTTCTTCTTCTTCTTTTCTTCCATCATATTATGGACTTTCTTTTTTCTTCTTCTCGATGTCGAGTAAACAGCATTTCTAGTTATCATTTGTGCAATGGCCTGGAAGGGGACAGTAACGAGAGAGTTGATATCATGTATGATTATTGTGGTGGGAATAGAACATATAGGAAGCGTTTATTGCATTGGTGGAGGGGGTGGGGGAGGCATTATCATGAGTTCAGGGGAGTGTTGCGAAAATGAGAGGGGGAGATTAAGACGAGAGAGTATGCCAAATACAAAGGATTATTTGATAACAATGAAGCAATCTAGATTCTAAAAACAGATGAACTGTTTGTGTGAGTGTGACATTAATCCTTCCTCCATACCTTCATGCCCGACTATTATACCATGTCTTTTCCAGAAAAAAGAACACAACCTGAACCAGCTAACCCAAATTTGAAACTCCATTTTTCATCTTGTGCCCAAGATTATTAACATCTCTTCCATATAGTTTTAGCATGTTCCTGGACCATGGGTAATCCTTATGCACTGATCACAACCGTGACCGTCTCCTTTTCCTTCTCAGTGACGGTCACTGTGAAATAGACAGACACAGTAGGAGTTCCATCAATGATGATGGTTGTAGCGTGAACCTCATCGACATTAGCCTCCGTTGCGGCAGCAGTAGGTGCCGCGGTGGTAGCAGGCTCTTTGTCATCATACTTGTCACCGCTGGCTTCATCGTCATCACCTTCGTCATCTTCGTCAATGGGAACAATGAGGACAGATGAGGGCTTCACGGAGGCTGTCGTGGTCTCCACGGTGGAGGGTTGCTTGATGGACTTTGTGAGTGTGGTGCCACCGGTGGGGAACGTGGTTGTGGTAGAGTCAGCGTTAGAAGGATTCGTGTAAGTGACTTGAGACTCTTCAGTAGACTGAGACGGTTGTTCCTGGATGGGCTGGGTTGGCTGTGTAGAGAGTGTAGTCTCTGCGGGCCGAGAGGGTTGTTCATCTACAGGCTGAGAGGGCTCTTGCTGAATGGGCTGCGTGGTCTCTTCGACAGGCTGCGTGGGTTGGCTGGGCTCTTCAACTGGTCGAGTATACTGAGTTGGCTCTGCAGCAGGCTGTGTGGGTTGTTGATCCGCAGGCTCCTCGGACTGTGTTGGTTGTGAGACCTCCTCCTGAGTCGATGGACTTGGCTGTTCCTCGGCAGGCTGAGTAGGCTGTGTTGGCTGCTCGTCTGTAGACTGGGATGGTGGTTCCTGAGTGGTCTGGCTAGGCTCCTGATTTACAGGCTTTTCGGTTGTCTCAGGGAGAGCACCATCATCGACAGTGACAATTGATGTTACTGTGACGACAGGAATGGCTGGCTTTTCATCCACAGAAGATGTGGTCACAGGCTCGTCTCCCTGGTTTCCGCCTTCACCTCCTCCCAGGATCTTCTCTGCAATCACGGGATCCTCACAGGTGATTTTAACACCCTCAGTATTGTCCATTGGCAGAGCAAAGCATTCGATGCCTTCAGCACCACATGAAGTAAGGTCAAATGTGCCAGCTCCATTGCACTGTGCAACTTGTCCGTCAATGCAAGCCGCTTGACCCGAGATACAAGCAGACTCAGCGGTAAGTTCAGAGAACATTTCGTTGTATTCCTTTGCCTTAGCTAGATTGCTAGCATATGTGGCAGCGGGAACAGTCTGGGTACCTGTTGGAATACTGGTCACTGCAGTGGGGATACCGTTGTTGGGCTGAGCAGTAGTGACGTCTCCAGCGGCGGATGAGGTGTTAACAGTGGAAGTAGGCTCGATGTCGCCAGCTGAGGTTATGGCAGTAGAAGATGTTGCAACAGAGGACGTTACAAAATAAGGCTCAGTAGTAGTTGGTTCTTGTGGCTGAGCCTCCTCCGAAGTAGGCGCAGAGATGTCTGGTTCAGCCAGTTCAGAAGTTGAAGTTGAAATTGAATCAACAGGTTGGACAGCAGAGGTTGTTGTGGGGTTCTCGGGCTGTGCTGGCTGCGTAGGCTCAGGTGGCTGAACAGACTCGACGGGTTGTGTTAGTTCTGAAGGCTGAACCAACTCCTCGGTCGTAGTAGCGGCTGGATCCTGGGGCTTTTGAACAGAAACAGTCACCGTTGTCGCGGTGTCTGATGTCGAGCTTGCAGGAGCATGCTCAACAACGCTAGTAGTGGTCTCAGAGGGAATAGGAACACTCTCAGTTTCACTACTGACGACAGTTGAGGGCAAGACAGTGCTGGAGTCGAGCGAAGGAACCCCTGTGCTGGTATCGGCAGCAGACGTATACGCAGGAGCTTCAACACTCGTGTCCTCAGCGGGAGCTTGAGTGGTCTCCTCCAGGACTGCCGAAGTTGAAGTGACGGTGTTTTCAGGGAAATTGTTGTCCTCGGGGATAGTGGTCTTGCTAGTTTCACCAGAGGAAGGCAGCATGTCTCCAAGGTTGACGCTTGTTTGGTATTTATATTCGGATGTAGGCACAGGCAGCTGAGTTGAGTCCTCAGAGATAGAGGGTTCTGAGGTTGGCACAACGTGAGAAGATGTCTCACTCACAACTGATGAGGTAGAATCTGAGCTGGGGCTGGGCTCAGTCTCAACTGAAGACGAGGGGACCTCTTCAGTTGCGGCTGGCTCTTTCGGTACAATGGAGGTTGTGATGATCGTCTGAGACGGATTCTGTGTGAGAGTGAGCTGCTCATGAGGCAAGTCAGATGCAGCGTCTTCGGAAGTCGTGTACTGGATTGTCGTCGGGTCGACAGCCGGCTCGTCGATGGGGATAATCTCGTCAGGGTTCGACGTCTCGGAAGGGCTGGCCTCGCCATTGCCTTGAGAATAGGTTTCTGGTATAAGTGAGTTGGGGATTTCGATAGTGGACTCCAACGTCTCAAAGATGGGCTGAGGTGTTGGTTGTGAGCCCTGACTATCGTCATCGGGAGAACTATAAGGAGGTTAGCTGAAGACTGTATACTTCGCATCACGATACATACTCATAGTTCGCCGCGGTAGCAGATATAGGAACGCCAACTTTGGCTTCCACGTAAGAACCATCAGCTCGTCTAATTCTGTATAAAGCGTTAGCTTTCGTGATCTCATTAATGTCAGAAGCTATGAACTACATACAAGCTATCAGTCCATTTTAGAGGGCCGGCCTGTACGGACTGAATTGTTGAAAGAATGTGTAGAGCTGTGGTGAAATGTCTTATATGGGCATGCATGTTGAAGAGAGAGGACACGCCGAAACAGACGTTTGTTATTCGACAGTAGAAATTGAAAGAAAGTAGGCTTTTAGTGATTTTTGCGATTTGAACCGTTTTCGAACGAATAATGAATTCGAAATTGAGGGTAATATCGAGAGTGGTTAGTGATTATATGCGTTCGATGTAGTCGACAACCCAAAAGAAAGTCGCGTTCTCGTCTCTCGGAATCGATCAAATTCTCCCTTTTTTGGGAGGGAAAAAACAACGAAAACAATGGTCCCAATGTTCCAGAAACACCGAACTGCGCTGATGAACAAAAGAGAGAGGTTTAGTCGAAACAAAGGGAACAAAAAAAAGGAGGTTTCTGACAAAGTCGAGAAAGAGAATAGAACAAGACGGATAAGGAATAAACAACGGAATGATTGTGAGAGATAGGAAATAGACAGATCAAGGAAATTGTTAATAGAGAGAAGAATGAAAAAGACCAAAGAAAGAAGGATTTTCACGGGAGAGAGGAAGAGGAGGGAATGGATGATAATGTTGTATAATCGAGCAGTCCAAGACATGGACATGAACGCCTTCAAACAGCTAACTCTCTCTCCCCCCTGGGCCAAGAGAGAAGAAAGTCGACATCGTCTCATCTCGCATCGTGGTGCATTTCTTCCCAATCCATAGTCTCACTTCGCGCCCAACCATAAATAAAAACCCAGCTACTCAGAAAACCAACCCCCAAGGGCCTTCTGGTTTTAGACACCGCCGGTGATCCAATAAAACAGCCTCATCAATGGCCTCTCTGAGACGCGGCCATGCTATGCTTCATGGGCTACGAGCGTATCGTCGAAAAGGTCCGAGGTCAGGGGGTCTGGGGTCTAGGGTCTGGGGTCTGGGTGTAGAGTAACAAAGTGTTGAAGTTGAACAACAATGGTATAGGTTCTCGTCCCCAGTTTGATATGGTACTGTAGTTATGTTTCTGTTTTTTTTGTTTTTTTTTTTTTTCTCTAAGCGCGCGGTTTCGTAATATCCCTGATGATTCCCGGGCGGCTCTTTCCCACTGGCTTTAAAGGTGATGCAGACCCTCGGCATCGGGGCCGTGAGAGGTAGGAGCCAATCAGTACGACTCCACATTGGGGACCTGCGGCAACAGTGGGGCGATTTATAGAGGCGGCTCAACCTGTTGATGTGTGTTTAGCGGATGATTACAGAACAATGGCTTGATCTCTTTTCTTCTCTCATCTTATGCCTGGCGATAGGTCCAATAATTTCTGTGATTAGTTCCATTCACCATTTTTCTCATTATACCCTATCCAAGACGTTCCTCATGGCTCAAACATCTCTGGAGTAAAGTTAGAACAGACAATTTACCCATGCTCCTTCTCCCATCCAATTACAAACCCCCTCAGGATCATTAACGTTTCTTTTTGTACCTGAACCGCCAGCTTGGTTCCATTCAGTTGGCCCCACCTTCCGTACCGCTACTGAGACTCATCTCAACACAAAAGCCGCTTCTCAACTTGACTTAACCCAACCCATGACAAAATACGAGAATAGACCAAGCCTGGGATCTTGATTCAAGTCAATGGCCACCTGATCGAGGCTGAGCATGTTAGCTAACTCGAAACAAGCAATTCAATATTTATGAATACATATTTTATTACATATTGCTTCCTATTTTCTTTTTTTCCTTGTCCTTTACCGCCGTCATTTCTATATTCTACATTCCCATACTCATATTTGTACATCTTAATATACATACATAATCCAGACCATATCGTCCTAAAATACAACAAGGGGACATTCCTCCTCTATCATTGGTTCATCCCCTTCTGCCTCTTATATACCCCCCATCTGGGATTTGGGTAGCAGTGTTTGAAGAGCCACATCCCTGAACCGCCCATGTTTCGCAACCTCATCTTCCCTTGACACTCGGCTTGTGAGATCTTTGTCTCCGGTTCGCTACTTCTGCGTCTTTATCCCTTCTTGATCCACCGTCTCCTCAGCATCTGACCGGTTTATCCTCTGCTGATGTGTTGAACTGCGAACCCACTGCAAAATTCTGCCAAGAGGGTGGTTACCATGTTTGTCTGATGACTCGTCCAGGTACCCTCGCACCATTGTGCTGTCAGGCCATTGCCACCCGAGCTGGTACTGGTTGAAGCTCTTCAGTATGACATCCATCTCTGCATCCTGTAGCATGGGTTCGGCAAAGGCTCTGAATGCACACAGCATATCAAGCATGTCTACATCCCGCGGCACCTCACTCAACCCTTCAATCTCTTCAGTCAGTTTGGCATCTCCCCACTGCTGGAAGAGCCACTTGAGGACCTCAGCCATCTCCTCAAACTCGCCTGCATATGCCAGTGTCAGCATAAAGTCATGCGCATGGGTTGCCATCACCAGGTCGCCTCTCGATCGCATGCTGTCAAGCTGCGTGATCCCAGGAATGTCAACACCATCGGAGCTTCTCTTCTCCCTTTCTGCCAGTGTGTGGGAAAGCCCCTTGATACGCTCGGATGTAGACCTGATCAGGCCAAGGACAGAGTCACCCAAAGCCCCGTCGTCTGGCCGCTCATAAGGCCGCCTCCCCCCTGCTTTCCAGGCACCTAGATTGTACAGAAGTCTAAGGGAGTTTGCTTCTCCCGAATCTGTGTTGATGGCTGCAGATAATTGCTCAGCTTCTCGTCGCAGAATTTTCCTCAGTGTCTGCGAAAGTCGGAGCAGCAGTGTCAAGGATGCCCCGTGGGTGGTTTCGATATGGTCCGCAAAGCGTACGAGCAGGCTCAGCTGCTCCTCGAGCGACATTCCCAGACCTCTGTGGTGCTGACCCAGGTTTTTAATTATCGGTGCCCACACATAAGGCCCCCAATTTCGGTGCTTGCGCCTCAAACGAATTCTAGCCAGCCGGCTCGCCCGCAGTATATGCCGTCCACAAGAACCAGGCTCCCGTGAGCAAACGCTGATGTATGCCGAGAAGAGGGGCAAGGGTATCTCCTTCAGGAGCTCGGGCTCTGGATCAGGTGCCAACAGGTTAGAGAATGCTTCCCATGATTTGGTGCCCTCAAGGAGATATCGATGAGCTGTCTCGAGACTTTCGGCATTGGCTACTAGAACCACTAGGCATTGTTCATCCAGTGCAACACCCTCACTCTTCATCATCTCAAAAAGCTCATCAGGGCTCGGCGGTCTTAATCGCGCCTTTTCGAAATCCGTTAAATTATACATGTCTTGTGTTGGGTAGTTGAGCGTCGTGTCACCCGGTAGAGTTCCCATTCCGGGATGGGCATCACGAGCGTGGAGTCTCTGGAAAAGAGCACTGTACTCTGCAGAACCGGGTTTCTGCCCAGGCTCAGGCGGATGCTGAAATCTGTCCCAGGCTTCTTGAGCATTTCGCGTCGCCTTGATCGATGCAGCCCACGGTGACAGCATCTGGTCTGAACCTAGGGGTGTTCGCTGCTGTATCGTCGGAGACCCTTCGCGAGCAAGACCTTGCAAAGCATCCAGGGCAACATCCACCTCCGTCTTGGGGAAACCAGCTTCCTGCATCATCATTCCCGCACGGACTACACGACTCCAGCTTTCGTCAGGCTCCAAGGTCTCATCCATGCCGTCTCCAGGTTGCAGATAAGGCGGCCAGGTCTGCGAGTAGCGTATTGCACTGTGTTGTTCGATATGGTTCTTGGGCATACCTGCTAGCACGGACTGGATTGCTTTGAAACCAGACCTGTCCACTAGAAGCGCCTTGGGGAGGCCACCCGACATGCCCAGCAAAGTCCGCTGTGCTTCCCAGACGTACGCGTGAGGAACAGTTTTACGCTGTGGCCCTAAGCCTGCGCGATCTGCCACAGCGCTAAGCGCAGTGTTGAAGTATTTGCACTGTGCATGGTAGGTTTGGTGAGGGTTCTTGGAAGTAACCTGGTAGTTCGTGATGAACTGAGCGGTAACCTCAGCCAACCTGACAAGACGACGAGGTTCTACTCTCCGGCAGTGGAAAGCCAAGTGTGACAGTAACTTTTTAAACTCATCAGGTGCCAGTTTCTCCATGGCCTTGACTGCCCGGCCTTTTTGTCTCGGCAATGGTGCTTCGTGGTCGAGGTTTGCTTTGATCGTATTGCCAAGACGAGCTTCAAAGTAGTCGATCAATCCATCCAAGTGTTGAACATCAGTGAAGTTGGATCCACGCCTTATGAGGAAAGCGTATAGAAAACCAGGGCATGGCCCGTCTTGTGCGAGGAATTTTCGGCAACGCCCTTCATCGCTGTGAGTGAAGAGAATATCCATGTAACGGTTCAGATCCCCCTCGGAGTGGCCATTGTGTTGTAGCAAATCTAGTAGAACATCCCACTCTTTTTCCGACGGTAATAACTGGGCGACTTCTCGGTTCTCAATCGGATCGGTAACGACGTCTCGTCGTAGCTGCATCTGCAGCAAGACAATAGGAAGACGTGTGCTTCGAATGGCAGCTGTTTGTTTCTTTAAAATTTTCGACGGAAGTTCAGTCGAGAGATATCTCCTCAGCAGGGAAGCAGGGCTCTGCGTCTTCCATCCTTTCTGCATCTGCATTTTTCGCTCAACATTGGACCGGTATGGTCCATGTTCCAGCCAAGGGTTCGCATCCATGTCCGCATCCCATGGGAGGTTCCTCCGCGTCTGTTTATGGGGGGACCTCGATCGATGCTCCTGTCCATCTTTAGAAGCTTCACGTCTCTTGTCGGCTGCAAGGTGTTGTCTCAAGGAACGGACGGCCGAAGAGCTGTGCAGACGCTCAGGGTTGGACTTTTCATGGTGAATGGTTGACTTGTCGATGGGTTCCGAAAAGCGACTCGCAATGGCCTCGATTTCCCGGGCAGCTGTAGAATATCTAAAAGTTGTACTCGTGGATCTTACAAGCTTCTGCATCACAATATCTGTTAGCCCAACGCGATCTTAAGGAAATTCAAGGTCTGAAGCATCCATCACCTTGTGAGGAGCAACATGTTGCGACAACTGCCATCCCTGCCTCAGCTCCCTTGTCGCGAACCTGAACATTTCTTGCGCATGTCTTCAGGTCAGGAGGAGTTGAAACATATATATGAGGTAGAGATTGAATCCAAGACATGAAGGTATAGTGGGTGATACAATTGTCATATTCGAGATCGACCTGGGATGGAGAGAATCTGGGAAACATTTGTATGCACCAATCGAGTGCAGCGGATTAGTGGGGTGTTTGTAAATATGGGCTTGGCCGCCAATTGGATGCCATGATAATATGGTCTATATTTTATCATGTTCATGATATATGAAATTCTCGCGAATAAAACAATAAAGGATGGTTTTAGGGAATTTTGCTTGGGCTATATATTATTGCAAAGTACTGTGAGTTATGACTGACAGACAATATCGGGGAAAATGGGCGATCATGTCATGCTTCAGTGTATTTTGTCGACCCTCCTGAGTTGGCAAATGAAAGGCTTTTATTTTATCATGAGTTATTGAGCACCCTTCACTTGTTTTGTTTTATTTAATTCATTCATTCATGCTTCTGAGCCCTTTTCTTCTTTGCCCTTCTTCTTCTCTTTTTCTTCCTCTGCCTTGTCCTTTCTCTTTTGCACCACCTCCCAGTTGTATACTCTGGCAATGGCAACCTCCATCGTCTGTGTCATCAGGTCAGTAATCAAGCAAGTTTACGCGACAAAATAAGCACATGTAAGTTACGGATGACTTACAGTAATCTGCTCTCTCAGGAAATCCAAATCTTCTTCACAGTTTGACAAACTGAGTTGCGCTGTTGAAAGCTTCGAGCCGAGAAGGGTCTCGGCCTCATCTATGGGATAAGAGAGCATGACGTTTGCCTACAGTCACAGGGTTAGTATTCCAAGACGCGAGTAAAAAAAAAAAAGACTACAGGATAGTCATACGCCTAGCCAGATGTAAACTTCATCTGTTGGGGGAATATTCGCTCGAGTGTAGAGGGTATCGTTGAGTTCAAAGGTCGTCTCGATGGGTTCAGGGTCATCCTGTGAATTTAACATCATGCGTTAGGGGTGCGTTAAACTTAGAGTAGATTGAGGGGTCCTTGTTTGAAGTGAAGGCGGCAGCAGAGAAACGTACCTTTCTCAATTTCAAGAACTTGACTGAATCGAGCGTCTTCTGAATATCGGGGATCTTGTCCTTGAGGCCAGCCATTCGCTTCTGCAGGTTCATCTCCATGAACTGGTATTTCCTGTTGGTGTTGAGACGTCATTATGAGCTCCAAACTTGACCCGTCTTCTCTTCCTTCCGTCCGTCTATTCCTCTCCTTCTCTGGCCTGCACAACAGGTTCAGGGTTGCGGTAGACATCGCGGGGTCCTGTCCCCAGGGTTCAACGACCATAGCATGACTCACGAGATCATTTCTTGGAAACTTCGTAGCGTAGGTTCGACATCTTCTCGCGTTGTGACGTAGTCTTCAACCTTATCGACAAAGGGTGCGTAGGGGATGCCCCGAGGGTTGGTTGGAGTTGCGTCCTTGCTGTTGAGGATGTCAGCCAGCTGGGACGGGCATTTTTTTTTTTGGGGGGGGGGGGGGGGGGGGGTT
>JABGLY010000258.1:0-63061 GCA_013623525.1 Fusarium dimerum | reverse complement strand
TAATAATATATACCCCTTGCATATAGTAACTAGCTCTCTAGTGGGTCCCTCTTAAACTCTACTAATGCCAGCGATCGGTACTTTCCTACTTGCCGTGAGCACCTTAATGACCCCACCGTCCGCGATCGGGGTCACCCCTCCAATTTTTATCCCCAAGTGTTACTCATCCGACCTTACTTCTTTCCATCACTCACCAAAGCAAAATTGGCCTTGTTGATTCCTCAATCTCCTCCTCAAGCCTCTTCTCAAGAGGCTCCCTCCCTCCAATTCCCAATATTTCGATTTGCATCTGTTGAAATATTATCCTTGACCATTGCATTGGCACACGGAGCGGCGATTGAACGACACCCAGTTTTGTTCCTCTTGCGCCCTATTCGACATGGCGGGAGCCAACGATCAGAGACCTGTGCGAATCTCAATTCTGGGCGAGGACAACATTATTGTCGATCACGGTTTGTGGCTTAACTTCGTTGTCGATGATCTCCTTCAAAATATCCCGTCCTCGACCTACATCGTCATCACCGACACCAACCTCCATGACACCTATGTGCCTGCGTTCAAGACCCGTTTTGAGGCTGCTACCCAAAATAAGCCTGTCCGCTTGCTCACCTACACCATTCCACCAGGTGAAGCTTCCAAAAGCCGCGAGACAAAGGCTGAGATCGAGGATTGGATGCTATCGGAACAATGCACTCGAGATACTGTCATAATTGCCCTTGGTGGTGGTGTAATGGGTGACATGATCGGCTACGTTGCTGCAACATTCATGCGTGGTGTTCGATTTGTCCAGGTCCCTACAACATTGCTCGCTATGGTTGACTCATCCATTGGCGGCAAGACCGCCATTGATACCCCCATGGGTAAGAATCTAGTCGGTGCCTTCTGGCAACCGAAACGCATCTATATCGATCTAAGCTTTCTCGAAACGCTACCTGCTCGCGAATTCATCAATGGCATGGCTGAAGTTATCAAGACAGCCGCCATATGGAACGAGACTGAATTCACCGTCCTCGAAGCCGCCGCTCCACAAATTCTTCAATGCGTTCGCTCCAAGAGTGCTGGCCGCCTAGATTCCATCAGAGACGTCCTCAAGCGAATCGTTGTAGGCTCTGCAGGCGTTAAGGCTGAGGTCGTTTCCAGTGATGAGCGTGAGGGTGGACTTCGAAACCTCCTCAATTTTGGTCACTCTATTGGCCACGCAATTGAGGCTATCCTCACGCCTCAGTTGCTTCATGGCGAAGCCGTCGCCATCGGTATGGTATTGGAGGCAGAGCTTGCTCGATACCTTGGTGTTCTTCGCCCTGGCGCCGTCGCTAGGCTTGTCAAATGCATTGCCAGCTACGAGCTTCCTACTTCTATCCAAGATAAGCGTGTGATCAAGTTGACGGCAGGGAAAAGATGCCCAGTTGACGTCCTACTAGAGAAGATGGCCGTCGATAAGAAGAATGACGGTAGGAAGAAGAAGATTGTTCTTCTATCGGCCATTGGCAAGACACACGAACCTCGGGCCAGCGTTGTTGAGGACAAGGCCATTCGAGTTATTTTGTCGCCATCCATCCGAGTAACACCCGGTGTACCACAAGATTCCAATGTAACGGTCACTCCTCCAGGCTCCAAGAGCATCTCTAACCGGGCCCTCATCCTCGCTGCTCTCGGATTAGGAGCCTGCCGTATCAAGAATCTGCTCCATTCAGATGATACCGAATACATGTTGACGGCCATCAACCAGCTTGGTGGAGCAACCTATTCCTGGCAGGAGTCTGGGGAAGTGCTTATTGTGAACGGAAAGGGGGGTAAACTTCAAGCTAGCAAAGAGCCCCTTTATCTCGGAAATGCGGGCACTGCCTCCCGTTTCTTGACCACCGTCAGTGCTCTCTGTTCGGCAACCAGCGAAGCCACTTCAAGTGTTCTTACTGGTAATGCAAGGATGAAGGTACGCCCCATCGGCCCTCTTGTTGATGCCCTGCGGTCCAATGGTGTTGAGGTCGAATATCTTGGTAAGGAGCATAGTCTTCCGTTGCGCATCGACGCCGCGGGTGGCTTTAAAGGAGGTGTCATCGAGTTGGCTGCAACCGTCTCATCCCAATATGTTTCATCAATCTTGATGGCGGCACCATATGCCAAAAATCCAGTGACCCTTCGCTTGATTGGGGGAAAGCCCATTTCACAGCCGTACATCGACATGACCATTTCTATGATGGCATCTTTTGGCATCCGGGTCACTCCTTCTGAGGAAGAACCCAATACTTACCACATCCCTCAGGGTGTCTATCAAAACCCTGTCGAGTACGTGATCGAAAGCGATGCAAGCTCCGCCACCTATCCTCTGGCTGTTGCTGCCATCAATGGCACAACCTGTACTATTCCCAACATAGGTTCAATGTCACTTCAGGGGGATGCCCGATTCGCCATTGATGTTCTGCGACCCATGGGCTGCAACGTTGAGCAGTCCGACTACTCCACCACTGTCACTGGCCCGCCATCTGGTCAACTCAAAGGGTTGGCGCACGTTGATATGGAACCTATGACAGACGCATTCCTCACTGCTTCAGTTCTGGCCGCTGTCGCGTCTGGGAAGACTCAGATCACAGGTATCGCCAACCAGCGAGTCAAAGAATGCAATCGCATCGCCGCTATGAAGGACCAGCTGGCCAAGTTCGGCGTGCAGTGCAATGAACTTGACGATGGAATTGAAGTTCTCGGCAAGGGCCAAGACGGCGGGGTACGTGCACCCAAAGAGAGCATTCACTGTTACGACGACCACCGTGTGGCAATGAGCTTCAGTGTTCTTGCCACTGCATCTCCAGCTCCCGTTGTCATCACTGAGAGGCAATGCGTCGGTAAAACCTGGCCTGGTTGGTGGGATATTCTGTCTCAGGCTTTCAAAGTTGATTTGGAAGGCGACGAGCCAAACGTTGACGCTACTGAGGATTTAAACCCCAAGCCGAAGCCACTAAGTCGCTCTGTCTTCATCATCGGTATGCGAGGTGCTGGCAAGACGACGGGTGGCAATTGGATGGCAAATCTTCTCGGTTGGAAGTTCATCGATCTTGACCAGGAGCTTGAGCGCAGAGCCGGTTGCACGATTCCCGAAATGATCAGGGGCCACAGAGGATGGGATGGATTTCGAAAAGATGAGGTTGCTCTCTTGCAGGATGTAATGGAGAAGAGTCCCGAGGGTCATGTCTTCTCTTGTGGCGGGGGTATCGTTGAGATGCCAGAGGCTCGGCAGCTCCTCAAGGACTATATTCGAAGTGGCGGCAACGTAATTTTGATTCATCGCGATACTGATCAGGTGGTAGAGTATCTAATGCGTGATACAACCAGACCAGCTTACACGACCGAAATTCGTCAAGTCTATGAGCGACGCAAGCCGTTCTTCGATGAATGCAGCAACCTCTACTACTACAGCCCCCACTCAGAAGCCTCTGGATCCCGGGGTGGTGTACCTCCTGACTTCGAGCAGTTCGTTACGTCGATTTCAGGAAGAAGCACGCATCTCAAGGATGTGATGGAAAAGGATCACAGCTTCTTCGTCTCGCTAACTGTGCCTGACCTGAACGAGGCCGCCAGCCTGATCCCCGAGGTCGTGGTCGGCTCTGACGCAGTCGAGCTCCGCGTCGACTTGCTGCAAGATCACTCCGTGGAGTCGGTTGTGCGCCAGGTGTCCGTTCTCCGGGCTCTGGCTAAGAAGCCCATTGTGTTTACGCTGCGCACCGAATCTCAGGGTGGAAAGTTTCCTGATCAGGCATATGATGAAGGTCTTGAACTTTATCGCCTCGCATTGCGAATGGGCATTGAATACGTCGATGTGGAGATGACGCTGCCTGAGAACGTGATCCAGACGATAACTGAATCTCGTGGCTATTCCCGCATCATTGCCTCGCACCACGATCCCAAGGGCACCATGTCCTGGAAGAATGCCTCGTGGATTCCCTTTTATAACCGGGCCCTGCAGTATGGCGACATCATCAAGCTAGTCGGCGTCGCCCATACAGTAGATGATAACTTCGACCTAGCCAAATTCAAGGCCAAGATGCAGGCAGCCCAGGAGACGCCCATAATCGCCATGAACATGGGTAAGGCGGGCAAGCTGAGCCGTATCCTCAACAAGTTCCTGACACCAGTCTCACATCCTGCTCTGCCATTTAAGGCGGCCCCCGGTCAGATGTCAGCCACCGAGATTCGACAAGGTCTCACGCTGCTGGGTGACTTGGATCCTTACAACTTCTACCTCTTTGGCAAACCTATCTCGGCTTCTCGCTCTCCCGCCCTCCATAACACCCTGTTCAAGCAGGTTGGACTGCCGCATCATTACGATCGTCTTGAGACAGATGACGTGAAGGATGTGCTTGGTGTCTTGAATTCTCCCGATTTTGGAGGCGCGTCTGTGACCATTCCTTTAAAGCTGGACATTATGGCTCATGTTGATGAACTTTCGCCTGCGGCCCAGATAATCGGCGCTGTCAATACTATTGTGCCAATCGGTAAGGCGGATGCCAGTGGGCGCCGTCGCCTTATTGGAGACAACACCGACTGGAGAGGCATGGTTCATGCACTGTCGAGCGCTGGCATCTATCCCCAGATCGGCTTGACCACGGAGGGGTCAGCTATGGTGGTTGGATCTGGAGGGACCACACGTGCGGCTATTTTTGCATTACATTCACTCGGCTTTAACCCTATTTACATTGCTGCACGAGATCAAGCCAAGGCTGATAAACTGGTTGCTGAGTTTCCGGCAGAATACAAGCTCCAGGGTCTGAGCCACGTACCTGACGCAGAGAAGGTGTCTCCCAACCTCAAGGTCGTTATCAGCACCATTCCTGCTGACAGACCTATTGACGCAACACTCGGAGATCTTGTCGGCAAAGTCCTCAGTAGACCAGCGGTTAACGACGAGCGACGGGTCTTGCTCGAGATGGCATACAAGCCCAGTCATACTCCCATTATGCAGCTGGCTGAAGACGCTGGAAACTGGGTTACCATTCCAGGACTGGAGGTCCTGGCCTCGCAAGGGTGGTACCAGGTAAGTCAAGTCAATCACGTTGAGAAAACCATACATTCTTGGTTGTATCATGACATAGGCTAACATAATATAGTTTGAACTCTGGACCGGGATCGCACCTCTCTACGGTGATGCACGTGCGGCTGTTTTGGGACAACATGTTTTACACCAACATTGATTGAAGATTCAGGAGAGATTGAGTAGTAAAAAGAATGAGGGAGTAGTTAAATCTGATTAAAACAATGGTGATAGTTGAGAGATTGAACAAAGGGAAAGTTTTTAGTCAATAGTAGAAGGGGGAGGGGATAATATGGTAGAAAAAGAAAGAGGGAAGGAGGGAGAGAATTGATCGTATTTGCATATTTCGTCATGAATTTCCCTTGTCCAATTCGCGTGAGTCTTTCGTATCTCAACTTACCATATATCAGTCACGCGACCTGCGTCGCAGAGACTTGGCCTTATGCTAGCTATCGTGTAACTGGACTTACATCATTCCTCTATATCGACACGTCCACCATAGTAAACATATGTTGACCCATAGCTCACCTATTGCAGTGTGCGAAGACTGGAAGGCAGATGAGGCCAGAGATTTTTTAGAGCCCAAGTCAATGTTAGCGCCGAAGTTTCGGAAGAATACCCGACTGGTTCAACCAAGTTTGTATGGAAAAGTGACTTCATACAGTCTTCGCATAATCGAAGGGATAGGAATCTATTGATAGTTCTTGGCCCCGGCCCTTGGTAGATGAACCTGCATCGCATTTGACTTGTTCATTGTGGCTAGTGAAGCTCCCAACAAATGTCACCGTAGTGACATGGCTATGAAATAACTCTCCTCCCCTAGACCTGACTCTAGGTTAGAGCTACATAACCTTACCCTTTTTGACGGAAATGACAAAATCTCAACTAACTTCACCGGTTGATCTACGATGTTTGCTCCAAATTTCTTTCCATAGCTCAGGTGGATGATGTCAAATGCGCAGAAGAATAAAAAAAAAGAGACTCCCTGTCAGCGACGTAACATTATGCAATTCGACCAATCCTGATTGGGATTTCATGATCCCCCTCATTCGCTCTCAGGCGGGCAAAGTACATAGAAGGGCAACCATATCATACACACCCCTTTTGAATAACGTCAATGGAGTGGATTCGGTGGACGGGAGATGGGGAGGGAGGGTTGACAAACGATGAATGATCTTGGCCCGCATCATTAACGAGTGTGATGTACCCACCAGTCAGTCGTAGTACACAGGACACTTTCGGTGTCAATCAAACCCCAATGACATAAGTGATTTAATTTGCAGTTTTAGCTATCTCAACTACATGCCTTCCTATCAGTATGCAGGAATTACTTGCGTCAGGGAATCCATGAAACGGTTGTAGATCAGCCCAGAATGACGGACACTCTGTTACGCACTGAGATACTGTATCGTCAGTCATATTCCAAAAGGTTGAAAGATCGACGTCTGTTCTTTACTGATTGGTCTCTTGTTTTTCAGGGTCTCTTGACATACCAGAATGTATGGTATTAATGGAGCCAGGAGACATGGAGCCAGGAGACATTGTGAGTGACTGTAAAAGTCTCTTCATACCCAAGGCATCGGTGATAGAATCCATCAATTGATGACGATTGGACATCAGAGAAATAATTGAAACATGGGACACAGCTATGTCGAACATGATTTGAACATAATAGTAGTTGTATCAAATAGTTGCATGTTATAAAATGCTATTCTTTTTCCGCCGCCATATCGTACATCATCTATAGTTATAACTATTGCCAGTAGAGTATACATCAAATTAGAGAAACAGAAACCCATTAAATAAGGAAATTCGCTTTGATCATATCTTTGCGGTCTTTTTTTTTCCATCATCATAACATCGTACAAGCCAATCGTGTTCATCACTGACCAAACCATCCTCTCTGTTCTACACGCTCTCCCCCAACAATTTAATGATGTAACATTGTGAGAACAGGGCTGGGGTGGGGGAAAAAAACAGACGAATACAACCAATGAATGACATGGTACGAAGGAATAACCAAAGAGGAAAGAGGGGCATCCTGCTATCATAAACCCCGTTGCTAATTTATAAAAAGAAAAAAAAACCATTTGTTCGCTTCTTTTGTCTAACCTGATGTCCGTTTCTACAAGATTCCATCCCAAGCCCTGGCCGGCCAGGATGGGTTTGAACTTGTACCGATTTTGGTGCTGCTGTGTAGTGTGTGCAAGATATGTAATGTACAAATGTCCTTGAGGACATGCAAAGGGTGTGGAGCGTCTCAGAAATGTCTCTTCTTTTTCTCAAATTAAGAAAATACTCCGTAGGATCAAGACAAAATGTCGAAAGCGCAGCGCCATGCCATCATCGAGGAGCATTGATGGGAAGGAGGTGCTTGCAAGTTTGTTCAGGTGCAATCAGCACAACGTTTAGGGCGGGGCCGATGATGTCAGAAGATGTTTGACCATGACGTAGATGAGAAGGACCCTGCAGGAGGGACCCTGAGTTTCACCGGCCCACTTTCCCCCATCCAAGCCTATTGCACCTCGTTGACCTCCAGAGGTTGTCCAATCACACAATACTAGGTTGAAGACTGGCATCATATGGTCCCACAACAGCCAGGATTCATTCCACATTGGTCCACGTCATGCAGCATCATCTGTTGCATGAGTGATGCGGAATCCTAGACTCCGTTGCTTTCGGGGCCTGAATTGTTTTGCTAGGAGGATGCTCTGGCTGGCTTGACCTGACTTGTTTTGCTTTGCATACTGGATCATAGTCTGGCACACATCGAGTAATGCGACGCTTCCTCAGGAACCTCCCCGACGTCTGTGCTTGCCAGGGAGCTCCACATCCGGGTGACACACCCGGTAATGTCTCGTTAGAGCGTCAGCCCTGCTAAATGTCTTCTCCTCGGTGCACAGGTCACAGCGGACCTTCTGCTTGCGGGCGTTGTGGATGGTATCCTCATGTCGAGTAAGGTCGTAAGGCCGTGAGAAGATGGTGTTGCACGGCTTTCCTGTGCTAGGATTGATGCGATCGCATCGGTGAGGCCCCGCCTGTGTGTTGAGCATTGTTGAAGTCATGCCCATGTCGCGAGGTCGGTGACCGCCTAGAGTTTGAGTCTGGCGATGGCCCTCACGCTTGTGCTTCTGGAGAAGGGCGGGGGATTCGAAGCGCAGAGTACAACCGTGATAGGTACAAGTGTATGTACCCCCATCAGCCTGTGTCTTAGCAGGTCGTGATGTATGGTTGGAAACGGGCGTGGTATGTCTGGAATCGTTGGAGCTGGAGCCAGCTGAGCTCAGCCTAGGCGGGGAATCGTGACTGGGTCGAGGCTGCGCAATAAATGGGTATTGCTGAGGCACCGAGATTCCCGTAGGAGCCTGGGACGGCAGGAAGTTGAAGTGGTTGCCGTTACTCTGTGTGCTTTGCATAGACTCCTGAGAGCTAGGCATCATGTGCTTAGCGAAATCTACCTCGAAGCCAGAACTATCCTGAGGGAAGAGAGGGAAGTTGTGTTCGCCCTCTGGTTCATTGAACTCGAGAATAGCGTCCTTGGGCGAGATAGTCTTGGGAGTTTCGGGCTCCTGACGCTGGTGCAGCTGTTGGTGCAGGAGCTGAGCATCCTGGTGCGCCTTATTCTGCTCGCGCATGCGCTGAGCAGTGTTGAAGGGCATATTGTGCTGTGGCATGGCAGCGTTTCCAAAGTCATTGCTGGGCATGGCATGAGGAGAACCTGTTCGAAACGGGGATCTGTCACGCGGCGTGCTCGAAACTGGCGAGTGGGCAGCACTCAGATGCTGGTTGTTGGCAGCGTGAAGGCGTTGGTTGAAGAGATCATTCACTAGGGATACGGCCATCTGAGGCTGTGAAGGAGGGGTTGAGGTGATGGCAAAGTTGGGGCTATAAAGCTCATCACCATAGATATCGGTCATGGTTCTGTCAAGCTTAGGAGCGTTGGGGAAGCCTGGGTCATCGAAGAGTGAGCGACTATCAGAACAAAGCTGGTCTGCATATAAGTGCTTACCCTTTCGCCTCCTGTCCGTGTGATCACTATCTCCAACGGTTGGGGTAGCTGGTGAGTCACCTGCTGTGGAACTTGCCACTGAGGCTGGGTGTGAACGATTTCCGGAGAAGTCGGGAGCGGACATCAGGCCCCGATCCATCCGTGGTTTTCCATTAGGACCGGGAAGAGTCACGGGATATGCAAGCTCCGGCATGTTTTGCTGTTCAATTCCTCCGCAAGTCTGGTAACCTGAATAAGGAGCCATATTCGAAGCGAGCTGGTAATAGTTGCTTGAGTTGGCCTGTTCGTGGGGGGCGTCAGTGATTGAGATTTGTGGGTTTGCGGCGTTGCTGTTGTTTGGGTAAGGCGAAGCAGGGCCAGCTGTTGATGAGCCCAATGATGATAATGAAGACTCGCGCTGATGAGCAGCTCTGGAGAGTCTCGACGTCTGGTGAGCAAGTGTGCCCCAGGTGTCAGGCTGCATCAGGTCGGTAGGCAACTGTTGGTTCAAGGCAGCAAGTTCGTCGTCGTAAGTCGGTGTTGAGAAATCAATAGGTGAAGAGAAAGCAGACTGATTGTACTCGGACTGGTAATCTCCGGCGAAGGGAAAGTGTTGAGGTGATGGAGATGCAGAGAGATTATGTTGTTCGTCGTTGAATGTGTTGTGAGTGTTATTGTTGTTGTGATGTTGATGTTGAAATTGTTGATGAGTATGTCGAGGGATCGATAACATGATGTAGTGTTAGGTAAGGTTAGGAAAGATTTGAATTCTAAGATTTGGGAAAGGGCAGTGGCGAAAAGAGCGGGAGGGGGTGGGCTTTTAAAGTAAATGGGAAAGGGAAGAAGACCAAGATGTTTGACGGAAGATGCTAGGTAGTGCGGTACAGTATGGTATGATGACTACAAGAGATTTCAGCGTGTAGATGTACGTACATTCAACGCTACGTAAGTTGGTACCTTAAAGAAGTTATTCCCAAGCATGGAATGACTGTTCATATGTCAGCCAGGTTCCCTGTTGTATGGTAGGGTACGACGATACCTAATCTGGGAGAACGGGTACGAAAAGCATGGGTCGAGTTGGCTCTAGCGTCGATCTCCAATCCGAAGCCTGAGCACGAGAGTGGGAAAAAAAAAAGAAGAGGGAACCTGAGAGGGGGGAGGGGTAGACGGAGCAGGCGAAGGAAAAACTTGGCGCTCGATACAGACTACATGTTGCAGGCATAACAGATCAAGAGACTGAATTAAGGCCTCGAGACACAGTGGAGGGACCCTTCCTGTTGGACCCCCTAGAGCCGGGACCCTTTTGGTACCCACCTGAGCTGCACTTCCATGATGCACGGAACAGGACCTAAAGTCCGGGATCTCGACCTTGTGGCTGAGTAACCTGTCCGGAGTACAAGATACATGTAGGAGGGGGGACCAGGATGCTCAGTGTAGAGTTCGGAGGTCCAAAGAAAGAGGGGGCGTGCAGCAGTCGTGTGTCCCAGAACTGGTCACTTAGTTTTTCTTTTTTTTTTTTTTCTTCCATCAAGGGTATGAGGGTGGGTAGTCGGTCGCACTTGAATAATCTTTTTTTCAGGGTGGTGTGGGGTTGTATGACGGGGGATTGAATCTGTCGCTTAGTGATGATGAGAAAAATGTCAGAGAGGGTTCGATGATGTGGGATAAGACAGGACGGGTTTATTTACAACACAACCAAAGTTATTCTTCTGAGCAAGCCCGTGTATCTCTCGGTTTTCCGTTCGCTTCCCTCTCGGTGGTTTCGCTCCGTCCTCTCCTCCATTGCTCAGTTTATTCCACCCTTCTGTCGTGCGTAAATTGACCAGAATTAGGAGTAAGTGATCCGGTCAACTTTTACGTCAATCAGTTTGTAGTCCTGATTCCAAAAGATTTCCCTGATCAGCGAATAATGCTGACAAAGTTCAAGCTGTTTTTTGTCTAGTCTCGATGATCCGTGCCTTTTTTTTTTATCCCCATGTTCGTTTTTTGCTTCTCATAATACGCTCTGCAATATCGCCAGCATCTTCGACCTGTATTATAGTAATCCACTGGTCAAATCCCCAAAACTTTTACTTTCTTCTAGATCTTCCAGAAAATACTGTAGATGGGTAGCATATTTGGGAAAAGGATTGCAACTGTCATCAGGCCATCCGCAATACCAATGGCCTGCAGTTGTAATTACAGCTCTGCAAACACAACTGTCGCTGTTGCAAAATAGATTTTGACGTCTTACAATGTCAGTCATTTCCTAAACCCTCATAAAATGGCTCCTTGGCTTCGTAGTCTTGATGTCAGTTGTCCAATTTCGGATCATGCAGAGCAACATTCCCGTCTGCGGGGGAATTGAGCAGCCAGCATAGTATCAGGGTATCCAGTCAAGTTAGTCAATCCTATCGTCATGTCTTGATAACGAATTGAAGGAATTGATATCACCAGTGCCCACCGACGTATTTTGGCGGCGCTGATCCTGTGTCATCATTCTCCAAAATCGATGGAATCCTCTGTCTGTGGCTGGAGCTCGCACAGCCACATGTACTCGTCATCAGCCACATAGAGGCTTTGTTGAGTTTTACTGATCAGTTATGGCTGACTCATTTGGAATCACCCAGAATATGGTGGATAAGTTATGAGCCACACTTCCAGGTTGTGCTCTGGTACCAAATATCAGTCACATGACTGATGACTCTGCGGTCACCTGAGCGTAGATAGTGGTATGTTGTTCTCGGTGGTTCTATCAACACGTTGTTTGTTGCATGTCCCATCTGCAATCCAGGTGAACTGATCTTAGTATCTAATACAGCCACTTTTCCTACTTCTATCATCCTCAGAAAGCTACGGGCAGAGGATGAGCTGACAGATTTTTTTTCTCTAGATACCCATTTAATGGTGTGACTATACATGACACGTTGTGTGATCTGGCTCCATCAGATATCAGTTTCGATTAGCTTTTGATATATTACCATTGTAACTATCTGATCACAGACGATTCCTCGACGAGCAGAATTCTCGATTCGAACTAAAGCAAGGGACTTACGGCAGGTTAGAGAAAATTTTTACTTTCTCAGATTACTGTCACATTGAAAATGGTTCGAAAATGGTTGAGGATGAATCTGGATGCAACATGATAACCAGGATGTTATCATATCAGTACAGTACCAGGGATCACCGGCAGTAGAACCAATCAGCTTCACATACCTACAAAGCAGGTGTGTCCAATTGCCAAAGTAGAATCTCAGCTCAGCTATGACTGAGATCAATCATCTTCTAGATTTCGGCAGTTCATGTGAAAATTCGGCGTTAGACAAGGCAAAGTGAAGAAGAAACAGGCCATTGGATTGTGATAGTGATTAAAACGAATGTGCTCGGCCTAGCCGACTACACCACCTTAACCTTTTCTCTTATACTGTACATTACTACCTACGGATGTCCACCCCCAGGTCTCCCGTCTAGGTGGCGAATCAAAAGTGTGGCTGGATGATGACTGAGCCACAAAAGCCCGCTACCAAATCCATAATCGATCTCTGTCTTTGGTCCCATATTCAGACACCCCCCTCCATAGGAAAAGGATATCCTCGCCGGGCTCTATGGGCTTTTTTTTTTAATCCCTGGTCCCGTACCGCTCGACCTCAAAAGCTTTTTGGCATATGCGCGTATGTGCTCCGCAGAATTTTACTCTTCTTCTTCTTCTTTTTCTGATTCTTAACGAGTTTTACAATTAGATGCGCACAAGTTCATCTACTAGAACTACTTGACTGCCAGCCCACATGCACAACGGGAATGTCGGACTAGTCAAGCATACACCCTGCATGGAATTTAAAGAGAAGTGAAAAAATCTTTTGCTCGGGTCCGTCAGCAACCGATCTCTCGGACCGGGGTCATAGTGATTCATACTAATTGGATACCTACAAGGCAAGATTTTTACCAGTCAATCCGTGGCAAGTGACTCTTATCTAAAAATACATAGGTATGAGGAAGGATATTATTCTCCAGTACCCTGTATTTGATATCGACTTGCAGTGGATTACTCATATCCGACAACTTTGACTCGTATTGTAATTGATTGGCATCAAAGCAAAACGCAGAACACGTCAAAGGCCGAGTGACGAGTACTTTGACAGTCAATGATAAATAAGGGTTCCTCAGTCCGGTATGGCTGACAAAAGCACTTTAGCTAGCAAGGTAAATCTAGTGTCTAAGCAAAGGTCCAAGGAGCAGAGACAATCGACGTACAGCTCATGGGTGTGGGCTGTGCTGTGGACAACTCCCGGTGCTGGCGCCTCCGTGATCAACTGCCGTCTATGGGTGGCTTTCTCTGTTTCCTCTCCCTACTTCAACTCCTGCTCCTGCCTATTGTAGGGCTGTGAACGGGCCTGGATTGGGAGGCCCATCGCCCAAACCCGCAGCGGCTGGACCGCCGTTTGACGGATCGCGGCTCGCGAACGATCCACCCAGCTTATTCATTGGGTCCGCTGAACCGGAATTGAAATGTCATTAAGGTCATCTATCCATCCTACCCATCAAACTTTTACCATGTCGAATTGTTGGTTTCTGACGGCTACTGCTTGGCTTTGATTGGCTCTGGCCGATGTTTTGTGCCAACTGTTATTTGCAGTGCATTTATTAATCTAGTAACTTCCAGCATCTTCACGCCTTCTTCTACCCACCCCACTGGCAGTCAGGGTACTGGGCGCTTCAACCACTTGACAAGAATCTCGACTTTGCTCAACCCTTGGAAGAAGAAGCAACCCATGCCAATCTCCATGCATGCATCTCTTACGGGTGCATCTTCACGGTCTCGAGTTTTTGATCTTCGTGAAAAAGCGCGAATGCAGACAAATGGCCGTTGTTCTAGGCGTTTAGAAAAAAGCTCTTGGAACTTCCCTAGATCAGTTAGCATGATTCGGGATGTCCGTAGGGGGGTGAATATGCAGTGGAAGTACCTTAGAGAGTGCAAGTACCGGGTACCTGAGTTCGAGACGGGACTTACGAGTTTCATTCCGTGCCGAGTAAGCCAATGTCGGGTTCAAACTGAGCACTCTCCGCATTTTCATAATTGACAAAGCCTTTTAGATTTATCAGCAACATTTCTCATGTATCATGTTCAATTTTCATTACCTACTCAGATAGCAAAAACTTCAGCAGTCAGGACATGCTTGGCGGGGTGAAAATTCTCTCTCTTTTTTATTTTATTTTTCTTTCGTTCACACCCTCCACTTCCGTATTTCTACTGGACATGCATAGTGACCTCTTACTTAGGGTAGCCCACGTGGACGGTGTCCTTTTACTTGTTCTTTGTCTCTATTGTCTCCACGTCTCAGCCGTCGCCACCGCCGGGTCCCGTCCTTTGTAGCCCGTTCGCCAGCCCTCGTTCGCCTCAATGGAGCTCTCCGTTCTCCGAGGAGCATTTCGGCCGATTAATTCCAAAACATGTCAAAGGACGCCAACGTTACGCGAAAGGACTGTGGCTTTGCTCCGACACCACGTAACCCTCCGGGGTAATCTAATCTACCTACCTTAGGTATCCTTTTCAGGTTATGCCAGCTCCTCCATTTCGCCTCTCGTGCCTGCGTTCCTTGCAGATTGACAGCTAGGCAGGTATTCCAGAATCTCGTTGGTCGGTCAAGGCAGACGTGGCAATTACTCAGCTGTCATGGGTTCTGGGGGTTCGCCTCCTGATGAGTCAAATCCGACGACAAATGTCAATCATGTTGGGTTTGTCAACAAATATCATGGTTTCCATGTTGCTGCTCTACGTTCTCGGTCATGACTGTGGCTCAAGCTACCGTGTAACCCTCCTACCTGTAGTTAGTGGTGTCTGAATGGCAGATAGGTGTTCGTAGATGCTAGTTGCAAGTAGGCGTAGAATAGTAGTGGTAGTCAAAGAGTGTTATCAGCACATGGCACTCAAGTTCATGCTGTATAGGGTAATTGCGTGCATGACGATAATAATCATAGTAATGGGACTTTGCATGTGATGACAGATGGGGAGCAAGGATACCCGGATATATTGAAGTCATGCTTGGTGTAACGCTCAATATGGAGAGAATACATTATACAGCTATTATATGTCAAGCATTGTCTTCCAAGACGCGCCCGACTCATCTGCCATATCGTCACCCCGATTTGGCACCAGGGAGGTTGGCTATGCTACAAGGGTTACCTCACGGCTCACATGTAGCTTAAGCTTAAGAGCATCGTTAACTTTCGTAGTTTGATGATGTTCAACAGCAGAACAACATCAAATGTGAACTAGACTTGTCTCGTTTATCCAGCGACCAGTTCATGTGTCGACATATTCTGCAGTTTACGGGAATAAGCTATGCCGCCGCACCTATTGTACGACATGTCGATGCATGAACTGGAGTCAGATAGTGTTGGAAGAGGACTGATGGGCGCGTTTCGCCGTCATTGGAACTCGACGGGTATTCACCACCGCATCAGACTGGCCACACGTGGTACTGTATGACATTTGTCAGCGCGGAGCGGCGAAGCAAAGACAAGGCACATTCGCGCAATGCTACGGGCACTAGTGATCGAAGGCCGCGAGGGCAGAGTCAATTATCCTCATATGCGTGTAGAATTCCCCCATTTCCCTTATGATACAAAACACCGTAAAGCAATACCGGACCCATTTGTCATCATGAACACCCTGCGACAACCGCCCGAGGAACGGGCTGCCGAAACTTTCGTAATAGACACGTAAACAATAACACGCTTAACCACCAAAACCGTATAGAGTGCGGCCCTGTCGCTTCAGTGCATAGACAACGTCCAGTGATGTGACGGTCTTTCTCTTGGCGTGTTCGGTGTATGTGACAGCGTCGCGGATGACGCCCTCAAGGAAGGTCTTCAGGACACCGCGGGTTTCCTCGTAAATCACTGCGGGTGGTCGTCAGTATACGTTGCGTTGATATCATCTGTGTATTCAACTTACTGGCAGAAATACGCTTCACACCACCTCGACGAGCGAGACGTCGGATGGCAGGCTTGGTGATACCTTGGATGTTGTCTCGCAAGATCTTACGGTGACGCTTGGCGCCGCCCTTGCCGAGACCCTTGCCGCCCTTGCCGCCTGTTGTGAAGTTAGCACTCTTCTTGTTCGATGTTGTATCGCCGTAGCATGGCAGTGTCGGACGCGGCGTCACGCGTTCTCGATAGGCCTTCAATGGGGAATTTGACTTACGTCCAGTCATTGTATTGGTATTGGGGTGTGAAGTCTGGGATGTGTGTATGTAGTTGATGTGCGGGATAGGCACGTAGACCGTTGATGGAGATGTTGTTGGAGGATGAGATGGAGTGCAGGAGTATGAAATGCAAGTGGTGAGTGCGGCACCGACGAGCTTATGTACGAGTGGGCCAGGAGCTAGATCAGTTGAGCTGGAACTTGAATGCCTGAGTATACCCCTGTCAGACGCGATCAGGGAGGAGGGGCGACGCGAACCAAATCAGCTGGGTGGCTGGGCGAATGAAAAAATAGCAAGAGTCAGTTTTTGGGCAAATGTGGGGTCAGTCAACCATTTCTGATTTTTTGACCAATCATAATTCAGGTCAGCTTTTTGCACATTCGGCGTCGCTCTTGGGTCGCAGTTGGAATGTTCTCTAGAAGGTGTAGGGTAATCTCGAAATTCGTTTAACGCTGGTACCAACCTGAGAGTTGTGATGACGGACTGCGGTATAACAATATATGAAGGAAAGTAGCTTAGTCGTCCGTATCTACTCATATAGGCGTTACGGTATTTCAAAGTTGTATATGTTTGATTCCCTAGCTACGGTTGAAATCTCGGGTGAATGAATAGCTTGACTGGGTTGTCTAAGTGGCTACGGAATGTCTATTTTCATCACCATCTAGTACGAATGATCGTATAACTATGGTTTACACGCAAATAATGATAATAATTACAAATAACGTTCTCATACATAACCAAAAAATATCCATTCAAATAATAGCACTAGGTATAACTATGAAGCCGGAAGGAGATTACTAACGATATTATTTGGGCAAAACAATAACGCAAGATAACAACAACATTGAAGTTGCAACACTAGTCAATGATTCGCAAGTCGACAGACATAATAGTAAGCCACTTTCACATCGACAAATGGACTAAAGAGAGAGAGAGAGGGGGGGAATACACATTCAAACAGCAATGATGTCCAATAACAACTATTCCCCAGATTTCGCCTTGAAATGCTTCTGACTAATCGTGTAGCCATTCAAGGTCAGTCTCATTGCCCAAAAGAACAAAGACGAAAGCAAGTGGACTGTTTCGAAAAAATAGAGTGGCTGCATCGATAAAACTGACCAATCAAAAATCGGCAAACCAGCAGATTCTTTTTTTCCCCCGTCGCAGTCCCCATTTCTTTCCAATGAGAAGGCGAAAAGCGTGTCCCCATTTTTTCGCCTCTCGAAGAGTGATTGCCCAAAAAAGTTACCAATCAGTGCGCACGGTCCACCGCGTACGCCAGATCAGCCGCCGCACCAAGAACCTGCTAGCCACAGGTATTAAAGCAATCCCCCCGCCTGACTTCTCTTCCGACTTTTCCTCCTGCATCTCACACCCACTTCTCTCAACCTCACCCCACAACAACAAGATCCCATCAACAACATCATCACCATCTTCTTTTCTACATTTTCAATCATCGACACATTCAACAATGGCTCGCACTAAGCAGACCGCCCGAAAGTCCACTGGTGGCAAGGCCCCTCGCAAGCAGCTCGCTTCCAAGGCTGGTGAGTCATCACAACGCGTCTACCCTGACGCGACCATACTCATGACCACAACTAACATTCAACAGCCCGAAAGTCCGCCCCCTCTACCGGTGGTGTCAAGAAGCCTCACCGCTACAAGCCTGGTACCGTCGCTCTCCGTGAGATTCGACGATACCAGAAGTCGACCGAGCTCCTCATCCGAAAGCTCCCCTTCCAGCGCCTGGTAAGTCTAACGCAACACACTGACTACTGCAAACACAGCTGACACCAGACAGGTCCGTGAGATTGCCCAGGACTTCAAGTCTGATCTCCGATTCCAGTCCTCCGCCATCGGCGCCCTCCAGGAGTCTGTCGAATCCTACCTCGTCTCCCTCTTCGAGGACACCAACCTCTGCGCCATCCACGCCAAGCGTGTCACCATCCAGTCCAAGGACATCCAGCTTGCCCGCCGCCTCCGCGGTGAGCGCAACTAAGCTGTATGATTTGGGAAATATCGGGCGGGATTACGACTTGTTTTAAATGAGGGAATTCATGGTTTAGGGGATAATCAAGGCGTTAGCACGAGGAACTTGCTTTATTCTACACAGTTGGGCTGTATACTACCAGGCAGATATTTAGCCACTGCCAAATGCAACTGACCGCAAAGGTCTCATGATCATACACCTGCACCCTCCCATAGTGAACAGACCCCATTTCATGGCACGTATGTAAACAAACCAAACGCGACACGTGACCTGCCTCACCTGCCCACCCCAACGCACAGCCCGACTCCCGGCGACATGCCTGGTCTCCCCTACACATCGACGCGCCGTTGGTGCTTGCTTGATATCATCATGTACATATTGTGTGGAGATTAGTAACCGCAAAACATACCGAGACTACGTCGTGTGGTATATTGCTCCATTTTATCACTTGATATTTAGTCGCTAAAGGAAGGAATGTATTATGTTATTGTTCGCAAACACACAGCAGTTGTGGTGGCTTATTACACAGGCGTTTAAACATAGAAATGGGGTGACCGATGTTTTTCACCTCATTCACCAGATTTAGACCATATAGCCATCATACCCCCAACAAGTGCAGGAGAACGGAAAAAGGACAGAACAAGAATTAGAACGAGATTGTGAAAACATAACTTGCATGCACGTATTACTCTAAGCTACAAAAGACTAAAACCGATTTTCTACGCCAAAGAATCGACATGATATGTAGGAAGCTGCGCCAAAACGTCAAACCCTCCCGTGCCAACTTTTCCTAGTTTACCCATGACCAGGCGACCACTTGGTGTCGACAAGTCATCCCAATCGCCATCCAACACTGCATCTTTCAAGAAAGCCAGCGTCGTCTCGAAACTCATCTTGGTGAAGGGGCTCACGTTACCCTTGAGGCCCATTCGGTTAAAAGGTGTGAAACCACCGTTTCTAGTCATGTAGTCGGCGATGAGGTTTAGGTGACGATTATCCACTTTAATACCGTGTGATCCAAAAACACCGCCAAGTTCCTGCACGATGTTGTTGCGTGCCGCCTCAACACCATATACGCTGAGCACGGCCGCAATATCGTTGGTCTGAATGCGATGGGGGTCGATGAAGTCGCTGTATCTCTGCATCGCCTGCATGTTCACGCCGGTTGTGTGAATCACGCGGCTTCCCTTTCCATCATCGTGGAATGTGCATGCTCCGACACCGGAAATCTCCTGGATGACGGTCTTCTTGATCGCCTCCTGTACCAGGTTGAGCATTAGGATCTTAGGGATGACAGAATCGAATTCGAGAGTGAAGCTGCAGTGGCCACCCTGTTTCTCATCACATTCGAAGTCGGTCACCTCAGAGTATGCTTCAAGAACGCGCTCAGCTCGGGCCTTGGCAGACCAGTGCAAGCCATCAACATCTTCATCATCAGAATCCTCCGCTGGTCGGCGCATTGGGGCCGGGCTGCCCCCAAAACCCTCGTCATCTTCCTCATCACCAGCATCGCGTGCATTTGCCTGCTGTATGCCATCGTCATCTTCATCGTTGGGTCCATACGACACAGCCTCGCTGCGGTTGGCTCGTTGTTTTGCGTTCGTGGCATCGTCATCACCCTCGTCGTCATCGTCATCCTCGTCACGGACGACATCTCCGTCGGTAGCAGGGGCGGCTGTCTCAACAACACCAGCCTTGACGCCGACTTCAGGTGTGGCCATGGTGGATTGAGTCTGGCGCTTCTTGACATCCTTCTTAATTAGTGCCAACAAGCGATGGAGGAGCTTCTTCTCAATGGCGCCCATCACGTCCGAAACAGTGATGGCGTAGGTTTTTGTGTATTCCTCAGATGGGAAGAACTTCATGCGCACCTGATAGATCTTGGCCATACCGTACACTTTACCACGCCCGACCTTCTCCTCGACTGTGACGCTGTCCAAGATGTAACCAAGTGGCAGCACCGAGATAGACTTGGCAAAGATCTCGGCCTCCTCGTTAGACAACTCTTCGATCGGGTAAACAGACATGGCAGGTGTCGAGATCTTGTCACTAGCAGTCATGAGGATTTCGCGTAATCGAGGGATACCCAGCGTCACGTTCTTAGCAGAGTGACCAGCCAAGTGGAACGTGTTGAGCGTCATCTGCGTCGAAGGTTCACCAATGGATTGTCCAGCTACAATACCGACCGCCTCGCCGGGCTCAACCAAGGATCGCAGGTACTTCATGGCGAAGAGCATCTCGGCGTTCTTGCGGTTGAGAGTCACACGCGACATAGACAGCTTGTTCTTGTCGGACTTGTCTCGGATAAGACCGTCCTTATTGTTCTTGATGTACGAGGTCATGGCTTGGTAAAAGTTCTCCGAGGTTGCAAACGCTGTTGTGGCAGGGTTGAAGAAGGAAGACAGGGGGTCCTGGGCCTTAGGATCGTGAAGTTGAGTGTGCTTGACCGCCTTCTTCATGTATTTGCTGATGAACTCGCGCTGAGAACCAAGGCGCTCCCCGACACTTGGATCGTAATGCAGCTGAGCTGCCTCCGATGTAACATTCTGGAGGATGAAACTGAAATCGGTCAAGTACTTCTGCTTGCTGATATCGAGACCATCTTCACCATAGAGGAACTGGATCATAGATCCGTCGGCATCACGGACGCTGGTATCGTACGCAATCGACACACCCTCCATACCCTTGATGATACATCGTTGCAGATATCCAGAGCGCGACGTCTTGACAGCTGTATCAATCAGACCTTCTCGACCAGCCATGTGATGGAAATAATACTCTTGAGGTCGGATACCTGTTAAGAACCGGCTCATGATGTAACCACCGGCTCGGGCGTGGGTTTCGAATGGGCTGAAGCAGGGCAAGGACTTGCCGCTGACCATAATCGGCACACGCCGGCCCTCTAAAACCTGCTGACCCAAGTTACATGAGATGAGTGAGGCGTTGACTCTAGAACCCTTGGCACCAGATGTGGTCATGGCCTGCATCTGGTTCTTCGGGAAAGGCTTCTCCAGGCCATCAGGAAGACATACTTTCTGAATGGCATCTGTAATATGTGAAACACCTTCCTTCATGAGAAGATCAAGTCCTTCGTGCTTGTTGTCATCTCGAACGACTTCCTCAAGGCGTTCCAGCAACAGCGGGTCACTAGGCCCGGGCGCTTGCTGCTCCAGAGAAACGTATCCAGAAGCAACCTTGAGACCGACCGTATGGGCTGCCTTGAGCTCTTCACGGCGAGCCTTCTCGCCCTCAGGGGTAAGCCTCAGATCGTCCATACCACAAGAAAATGCGCGCACGTTGAGGTACTTTGTGAGAAGTCTACCAAGACTGCTGAGAAGCTTGCCCGCGATGGCTGGACCGTAAATTTCGTGAATAGCGTGAATGATACCACCCGAGCTAGGGCCGATCTGGGATTTGTCTAGAATACCAGTAATGAATTCACCATCCTGGAACAAGACAATTCCTTCCTCAGAGTTCTTTCCCCACTGAGCAGCCTTGATCTGAGTTTCGGCTTTCATGCAAAGACCGCCGCAATTGGGAGGCTGCATATTCTTGAGGATGGTAGTGATGACTTGCTTGCCAGTCCATCTGGGAAAGGGTTTGATGATGGCTGGAGCTACAAGCTCGATTCTCTCGCCAACAATGTGCCCGCTCTCAGGTCGTAGAGCAGCATAGACCAGTTGCTGATAATCGCCACGGCTGAAGAAGGTGTCACGGTTACACAAAGACACGGATACTGAGATGTGGTCCTGGATCAGACCTCTTAGGGGCTTTCCAGCAGTGCCAGAAAGGTACTGATGATCGGTATCTGCAATCTGCAGAGCCTCGGCTCGAGCGACCTCATTCTGGGGGAAATGCATGTTCATTTCATCACCATCAAAATCGGCGTTGTATGTGTTACAGTTGGCGTAGTGCATACGAATGGTCTTTTCGCCAGGAAGAACACGGACACGATGACCCATGATAGACGGCTTATGAAGTGTTGGCTGACGGTTCATCAAGACAACATCACCGTTGGTCAGGTGGCGATACACCTTCTTGTTTCTTGTGCGAGCAGCATTGCTGCTTGTTGGTGCAAGGAGTTGGTTCGCTAGTGATATCCTGTCGTCGACGGACTTGTTTCGGAGATTAACAATCTGACCATTTTCGTTTTCGATCGCGAAAGCGCCAGGCCATTTATCGACACCGTTGATGACAGCTTGCTGCATATCTCTGAAGTTATGACTAGTGACGGGCTCTGGGTACGTGAGCTTCCTAGCAAAGACGGGAGGGACACCAATCTCATTCGTCTCAATGTTGGGGTCGGGAGAGATAACACTTCGGGCAGCATAGTTGACTCGCTTTCCCATCATATTCTTGCGGAAGAGACCTTCCTTCTTCTCAAGCTTCTGCTTGATACCATCCTCATTACGTTTTGCCGCAGCACCCTGGATTGGGTTCTTGTCTTTGTCGATGAGAGAGTTGACGGCTTCCTGCAGTTCGGTCCAAGCCTGGTGAAGCTGGTTGATGTCCGCCCTCTCCTCTTTGAGTGCCGTGTGCAGCTGGGCGATTTTGCCACAACCTCTCAGAATGTTCTTGTAGAGTGAGTTCTGTTGAGCTTCGGAAATTTGAGACTCGCCGGTTCTTGCCTCAGGTCGGTATCGGTTGGGGGGGACCATGACGACTGTGATAAAGAACATATCGGGCGTAACCTTGGCTGAGCTTCGAGTTGGAGGTTTCGCGTTGTAAAGAAGGGACATGAGCTCTTGTTCCTTGATGAAAAGCTCATTCAGACGAGCTCTGACCTCCATCGCGCTGATATATCTCTGCGCCATGGAGGAGGCCGAAGAAGCTACGCCGGCGTCGGCCATTTCGACATCTTCGTCGGAGTCGTCATTGTTCGCTGATGCCTTCTCACGAGTAGGAGAACTGACGTCTGCGACGCCCTCGTCAGATGAATAGCCGTCCGGTTTCTGCTTTGTGGCAATCTGGTGAACTCTTGACATGGCATCGGTCTGCTTGAGGTTCTTCTGCGCCATCTTGGCCTTTTCCTTGTCTGACAAGGCCTTTTCGAAAACCTTGACAAAGCGATCTTTGCGGTATGGTGGTGAGATACCATTGCAACTGGCACAAACCCGTCGCTTAGTGATTTCTCCAAGAAACTCCTTGATGACTTCACGTCGCATTTCACTAGCGCCCTCATGCTTTCCTCGTTTTGTCTCGGCCCGCTTGATCTTGATCCCGCGGAGACATTTCTCGACATACTTTTCTCTCGCGCGAGTCACGTTGTCAATCGAAGAAGTTCCATCCTCTTCTTCCGCCTCGTCTTCAAACTCTGAGAAATCTCCCAGCTCGATAGCCAGCTCGTTCTCGCCAATGACAGCCACAATATGGGCTTGCTCAATGAGACCATACTGGAGAAGTTTCAGCTGGCAGGCATATCGGTGAAGGTCTTTCTGGGGTAGTCGAAAGCCTTTGCAATACACGCAGGTGGCCTTGAGAAGTCGATAAGCTTGATCCAGGAAAATAGGATGATATACAGGGACGGGGAGCTGAATGTGACCGGCGTGGCCGGGGCATGTGGCTTGGTTGAGGTTACATGTGGTGCATCTGTCGCATCATCTGTGAGCGACTGCTATGGTCAAAAAGTGTATGGAAAGGATGTCAAACTCACGGTGAATCGCCCCATGAACCAAGCGCTGGATCATAGAGACCGCCAGGTACAGGATTAAGGAGATTATCAAAAGTACTGTCGTTCTCAATTCGCTTGACCGAGATGGATCGAATTTCCTTTGGCGATAGAAAGGTGAACTCGACGCTCTCCACTGAGGAGGCAATGGGTTGTGCGATATTCATGATTTTTTGTATTGCTGCTGCTCAATTGGGAATACAAAATTGGCAGCTGAGCGATGTCGCTTATGAACCATCCGAGTCCATAACCTGGATCGCGCAAGTTGAAGAGAATGTTAAACCGTGAGAGTAGTGGGGGCAGCTTGCAAGATGAACAAATTTTTGGCGGTACCATGTGGCAGAATTTTATGTTGTGGCTGAGGACCGGATGGATGCTGCCTGCTTGTGGGTTTCTACCATGGCAGACAGGTACTGTATCACCTATCAGAATTGGTGCTCGTAGGTGCCACCAAGTCAAGCGAATTTGTTTCATCATCAACAACATCACATTTTCTATTCCTTTAGCCATCGCCTATGTTTATCACGGCAAGCGATCGCATGGGTTAAACTTGATAATTACTCGTGGAACTCTCGTTGATCTCAAGCTGTCAACGACAAGCGCTTCCTCGCCCTTCGCTAAGTACTTGGCCAACAGCTGTCGCGATTCGTTGATTCAATGTTCCATCACGCGCCGAGATTGATATCCATACAACCTTGAACACGAATATTCATGCGTTGAATCATCAGCGACACTAAATACCGAAATAATATTCTACGACGAGTACATCTAGATGGACCGCAAACGGGACTCACCAGGCTTGGCGCCTCGACACGATGCCTCCTCGCGCGTGCAAAAGACAGAGTCTGCGGCTGACAAAATGGCTGCACTGAAGGCTCGAGTTGCTGCTGCTATTGGAAGTAGTAAAGCAAAAGGTGGGTTGAATGTCGGTCTTCACCCGGCCCTGGAAGATTTGGGAACATGGAAACCACCCAGCAAAACGAAGGATTCACCAGCGTCATCATCGCGTTCCCGGTCGGAGCAGCCTCGAGCTCAGGACACCTCAAGACCAAGCAATCTTGTTGTTCGCGATGGCGAGAACCCTTACTTTGACCCAGATTCTGCCACACAAGCATCAGGTGGAAAGCAACGGCAATCACGACAGCTCATATTTAACCAAAAGGGAAAATACATACAGCAAGCGAATGCTCTTCGTCGCCAGGCTGCGTTGGAGGCGATGAAGAAACGTATCGCTGAACAGACCAGAAAAGCAGGAATAGATGAAGATCTGGATGTGGAAAGAAACTTCGTTGTAGATGCGCCTCCCGCTATCGAATGGTGGGATGAAGGACTTGTGGATGGATCCGATTATGATGCGATAGAGGACCCTTCCAAGCTCAAGCTTGTAACGCCTGACTCTATCATCACCGAGTATATCCAACACCCAGTCGCCTTAGAGCCACCCCAGGATCGACAAGCTTCCGCACCGAAGCCAATGTTTCTCACATCGAGAGAACAAGCCAAGATTCGAAGACAGCGCAGAATGGCCGAGTTGAAGGAGATGCAAGCAAAGATTCGCCTGGGACTGGTGCCGGCGCCACCTCCGAAGGTCAAGAAGGGCAACTTAATGCGCGTGCTAGGAGATGGTATGTTGCTTCCAATCCTCATGACTCCTATAGTGCTGAATCTACCATGCTAACAAATGTGGCAGTTGCTGTCAAGGACCCCACGGCTGTTGAAGCCCGAGTCAACCGCGAAATTGCAGAACGTCATCACAAACACGTAGAAGCGAACGACGAGAGGAAACTGACGAAGGAGCAAAAGCAAGAAAAGCTGGCAGCAAACCAACAGAAGGATGCCGAAAAGGGTATTCACGTTCTTGTGTTCAAGATTGGGAGTTTAGCCAATGGCCAACACCGATACAAAATTGGCGTCAACGCTGAGCAGCACAACCTCACTGGAATATGCATCATGCACCCCAAATTCAATCTGGTCATTGTAGAAGGAGGTGAATGGAGCATCAACAAGTACAAAAAGCTCATGCTCAATCGTATCGATTGGACAGAGAATGCGCCATCGAGGAGTAACGATGCAAAACAGGGAGCTGTCCGGGACTGGCTCCTTGCGGAAAAGGAGAACGGCGAACTCAAAGATATGTCGATGAATGAATGCAAACTAGTGTTCGAAGGTGAGGAGAAGACACGGGCGTTTAGGAAATGGAGCAGCAAGGTTTGCGAGACAGATGCAGAGGCGCGGGAAGCACTTTCTCGATCTAAAATGGAGAACTTTTGGTCAGTGGCAAAGGGGATGGCGTGAGTTGCAAGCAGAGTACAAAAAACCCCCCCCCAAGAAGACCGAGTGGTTTATACCGGGTCAAAGCGAATATTGGTCGGTAGCGGATGGGAATTACAGCATGGTCGAAACACTCTATGTGACGATGTTAAAGCAAATCATCTGGCATTTAATACAAGGTATTGCTATGGTGACTTATTCTGTCTGAAGTCCTGTATGACACGCCTTTCCGTGCCTGGTTCGTTTGGTATGGATACTTGTGAGCTGAGTTCAGCTCACTTCGGATTTGACTCTCTCCAATAATGTAATTAGATGTACATAGAAAACTTTCGTGTCCCTAAGAGTACGAAGATTTGTCATTATCATTATCATCGTCGTATTGATTATTATTATTATTTTTTAAAGACATACCTAACCAGCAAGCCCTCGCTGGTTATGCTCTCCAAGCATTCACCTCAGATCTGGCTGGTCAAATTGGACATGTGGGCTCATTGTGCATTGTGCAAAGAGAGAAGAAGCCCCTGAGATGAGCGCGAGTGTAGTGAAGCATGTGAAAGTAGATTGTCACAGCGATCCCCTTTTTAGAAAAGGAGCCTTTCTTCTCGCAGAAGTAGCCTACTTGGTGCGCTGGGTTGAAGCAATATGCGGCATTTATCCTTGACCCAGCCAAACCTGTTTGTAGCTCAACGATCGTCGTTGAAGGTCAGTCTCGGTTGAGGCCAGTGCTCAAAGTAGGAGGAGTACTCACCTATGTTCCGACTTTGACAAGAGTGCAGTACTCAGTCCGGAAGGATCTACAACAGAAGGCATGGAGAATCGAGGCACAACTGCTACTCTGGTTCTAGTTATGTTGGTTTTGTGTTTGAAGAGGCGAAAGTTCTTGATGACAGATCAACTTCGATGCCTTCCATCTAAACCGTTGTTGATTGGGGTCCGAGTCCACTTCCACCCAAGCTATTTTCCAGAGTTTGACATCACTTGACATAAAAACATATCGGGGTTTTCTTAAAATAATAATCATGATAATAATAATATAATGCTATCCAGACATGTTTGCATTATGGAGTGATACAAGAGGGAGTGTTGACGGGTTAGTAAGTAATCATGCCCTCAAACCGCACATCTCCTCTCCAACCCTTTTTCTTTCTTTCTTCTCTCTTTCTCCCTCCCTCTCTCTCTCTCTCTCTTTCTTTTTTCGGTCAAGATATCTCGTGGCAATGTCCTATTGTGTGACTCCTACGGTGGGCAATCAGAATCCTAATCAGTGCCAGGGATGGCATAAACGGTATGAGTGGGACTTGTAATAGCCATGAGTCTTCCCAAATGAGACATTTCTGCAGACCAGGGCGCTGGGGCAAGATCCAACTTACTAGACTTGAGTGTGCCTTTAATCAGTGTTTGTTGTGATGATGCCTCGGACAACATGTGGAAATGGAGAGTTTGGAATTGAATCCGTGATAATGATGGGCAATTTCCCATCTTGGGAGGAGCACTTTTTACTTGCAAGGAAGTCCGCCCCATTCGATTAGGATGCAAACTAGTACTCAGGTATTCGCAAACTGGGCACCTACCAATGCACGTGTTGCAATTCCTGGTCAACCTCAGCCTTGTAGTGCGTCCTATTAGTCCTTGATAGGAAGCCAAGAAGGCAGCGGTATTTCTGATACTTCGTTTCGTAGCAAAACAAGTCCATCTTAAAAGACATCGGACCTTTTTTCGGATGTTATCTACGTAGGTAGACTTTAAGATCATGTCAAAGGTATCACGTCCGAGTGCTACACAGCCTTTGAGTGGTTCCAAGGGTGAAAAAGGAGAAAAGAAAAAAAAAAAAGCCATGGAAATTTTTACATAAGCGCGCCCGAAGGAAAATTGCGCAGCTGCAGGCAAACCGATAATTAATTTTACGAGGTAGATAAAGAATGAAGAGTTTCAATGACTGTCTGGCTTGACGCAACAGGGTTCTGAAGTCAGGTTGGCAAGTGACAAGACGTACGGTGGCGCCGATCTATTCACAAGGACAACGACATGGGCGCTCCTATCAATGTTTCCTGCTGATGAATTGCACAGAGTTCACATGGACTTCGTCAGCACATAACGATCTGATCTGATAGATGATGATGAGCTGAATGAAAGTGGTTGATGCAGGAGTACCTACACAAAGAACAGCTCACCTATAGCACACGATCTCCATGAGTTCCAATGAGCCGTCCAGGGTCGTTGCGGTAGGTAGCCATCCTGGCTGCCCAATCGCATTTCGGTTACTCTGGCTACTGATGCGCCCATTTCGATTCAGTTGAATCATCATCTCGGCCTTCTTCTTCGTCTTGCACTTCTTGTGATTTTCTTCTTCTTTTCTTTTGTTTTTAGTTGCTCCTCGTCTAGAATGCGTTCAAGAAGCATGGTGTGGCAGAGTCAATTCAACAGACGCCGTTCAAGGGAGAGAACCGACAAGCTTTTGGCGCTTGGGCGGCAGAGACCCAACCATTTGACTATTAGCCTTGAATAAAAAGTCCCTTACAGTAGTCGATTTCATACCTCACTTATCATTTTCTGTTGCTCGCTCCCACAAGTTCCTGGGGTCGGGCCTGTCGAACAAGATACTAGGATTAGGCAGGATATCTCGCTGTCACACACATTTTCTGGCCATGGGACCCTTGAAGCCGCTCGGACGGTCTAACCTGGTTTCTGCCTACTCGGGCAAACTCGTCGTGGCCTTTACTTTGTGTGTATTAAGTAGGATAGTGGAGGTGGTAGGTGAATGACCCAAAGGCTGGCAATGTGGAGGAGGGAAATGGGAAGCGAATAATGGGAGGAAAAAAAAAAGAAGATATCGTGGGATTTCTCTGTCTGCACAAGAAAGCAGTGTGCTCCCTGCCTGCTTATAGGCACTTTCCGTTTTCGCTCATCCCATGTAAACCATAAAGGTTGTTTACCTCCTAACATACCTACCTAGGTAGGTACCTAGGTAGTGAGTGGTAGAACATGGCCCATTATCGTTCATTGCACGCCAGTCGAGCGCTGCAGGTCACGGAGAGCACTAATCTGTCTCGGTGCAAATGATGCGATTGTCAACCGGATTAGGGAGGTCAATTGGCAAAGGTCTTCGTAGGAAGGAAGCAATTATGTTGTCCCGTCTGCGTTCAGAGGTTAGCGGTGCAATTGCTTCCAGTTGTTATCAACTGAATGGACAAATTTCACGGAATTCCTTCATTCCGTTCCAGGATCTCAAGGAGAGGAGAGTGCGAGCCGCCACGTGATTCTCTCTCCCTCTCAGGTCTGAGAACATGGCGAATCCTTCTCTTCTTCACCCGGAATAATTACCCAACAGCAAGAGGCCAACATGCCTACTACCTGCATGGTATGTCGGTAAGTAGGACCTATTGATCGATGAATAGGTATTTACAGACCACAAAACCAGCATCTGCTAATTATGCCACCTTCCACAAAGCGGCCCGCAAAGCCATTCCACATTGCAGGCAGTAGCTCTGTACCAGAGTAAGGAGGAAGAGACACAATACGATGCTACACCTTACCTCGACTCGCGATTGATCAACTGCAGTGTAGGCAGGTCAGCAACTGCACTGCACTGTAACATAAAGCAGGATAACTATTTTACAGTTGGTACATGTTTGCGTGTGCCTGTGAACGTTCGCAACTGAACTGAGCTACCGAATGTGGAAATTGCCGGCAAAATGATGTGCCTCGTGTATCTATTTCCTTGGCCAGGTATGAAGAAACTGCAGGTACAAGTTCGTACTGAGAATCCTGGGGTGCCCAGACCATGAATACCAGGCCTCTGGAGGTATCACCTGAAGGAAAGACCGTTGAGAATGTGAAGGTACCGAGGTATGGGAGTGCGGCTGTGGCGGATTTGCTAGGTGCGAGGTCAATGGAAGGTGTCTCTAGAGGGTACTTGCCATCTCTCAGCAAAAGCGATTGATTGGCCAAACATCTACCGCCAGGCCATTACGCGCAAAGAAAAGTTCGTCTACATAGACCGTGCCGAGCACTAAACATGGCAAACGGCCCCCAATATAATTAGATGGATAACACAATCCACAATCTTTCCACTAACCGCACTGTCTCTGTGTTACATCATTCACTCCTACTGCTCATAGCCCTGTCGTCACTCCGGAGTCCCTGGGATGGGATTCCGCCGAGCCCTCTCCACAGACTTGCTGTTCTAGCCAGAGAGGCCTGGTCAGCATCGGAGTCGCGGCCCTTTGGGTGCTTCTAACGGTTAGTCCAAATCATACAGAGCAAGGCTTGTGGCCATCTTGCCTCTCGACAAGGGGCTGCATTCTGCTCAGTCCTGGGTCGCTTGGCCTCTCAATCATCCTGGTTGGGTTTCTCTCTATTTTCCCCCTCTTCCTTCTCTTATATCGTTCCCCAACACTATTACTCTAGCCCCCGACAAGTCCTTTCCCATCCATCACTGTCGCCATGATTAGCACTCGCTCATACCACTGCATTTACGACCACAACGTGGTATCGGCTCTTCGGGTATGTATGTACAGTAAGAAGCTCAGCTCAATTAATAGCAGCAGTCCTTGGCCCTGGCTTTTCCTCGGTCCCCTGACAATAGCAACTCACAGCACAGGTACTTCTAATCCTTGTCCAGACGTCGCCCGAACTCGCACGAGTCGCACCACCTCGTCCGTTATCCCCAGTCTTTCATTGCCCCATTTGAAAATGCTCTAACCTTTTGGGTGCATCCGGCCCCATTGGACGAGTCCTGGAACCTTTTTCTTCCATGATCACCACAGCATCAACACTTTCGCCAGCTGCCCCGTGCCTACGCCTGTGTTCGTTCGTTCCCTGGCAGCATCTTTTCCGATGGACCCTTGTAAAAAACAAGACACATGCTGTCCATTGCTGGCTGCTTGTTGGAACCTTGTTCTACTTAAACAATCTACCTTGCTCACAACATCTTGCTTCAACATGGGTGTCCAAAGCCTAGTCCATCTACTCCATCAGACCCAGCTCACTTTGGGGGGTGGTGTGTGTGTGTGTGTGTGTGTGTGTGCACGGTCAGACAAGTCTAATCGGCTCGACTCAATTTGATGCGGCATGCCTGCCGTGCAGACTGTGCAAGATGTCCAAAGACGCCTGACTTTACCCAGCCAACCCCATCATGGTGTGTTAGTTCTCTTGCAGTTCGTTGCGGATCTTGTCCAACTTACCTAGCTCACCAGCTCAGGCATTTACGTATGTGGGCACTTAGTAGAATCAACATCTGTCATTACAGCATTTACACAAGCCAACTTACTGTATATGCAAGCAAGCATAGAGCTAACTCCTTAGCTTCGATATCAGCAACATCACCGTAGTGCCTCCTGCTTCATCTCGTGTGCACCATCGTCAACCAACCCTGGTGCTGGCTTGGTATTTTCCCGTGCATGGGTATCATAGGCCACCTGCGGGGGCTGTGCGCCTTGTGCGTAGGGTTCATTGAAGAGGCCATTTGGACGAGGATTTGTTCTCGCTCGACTTGGTAGCTGTTGGTTCTTTTCTTTTCCGGTGGAGAAAACTCTAGCTTGTCGACCTGCCTGTAGTGCTATGGGCAAACGAACCATTTCCGGTGAGCCACGCAACTGATGGATTCATCACTTGCGGATATGGTGCAGTACAATCACGGTTGCCCGTTCTTAACATAATGGTGTTCCGGATCATGTCGTTTACGCGTTGGAGCACCCGTTTCATCTCACGGATCTGTTGGATCTGCTTGTCCTTGAAGGATTGAAACATTGTTGCAGAGGCCCTGTCACGAACACCCTCTTTCGCATTACTACCTACCTACATATAACACACAACATGGCGGGAAACGGCCCTTCTACATCTTCAGCCTGCACTGCCCTAGGAACATTCGGGTAACCCCCAGTTGGACTAGGTTCGTATGTGAAGTGACAAGAAACGGTCCCGGCGGCCGTTATCTCCCTCAACCCACACTCAAGATCTGTCAAGGCCAAGATGGCCCAACCCCATGGTTGGCGAACGGGAACCCTGGCCCAGACTTCATTTCGCTCTCCGTCCGGCCCCATTACCCGCTTCTCAACCTGCCGTTACTATCAACAGTACCAATACGCAGCCGTCGTTTCCTCTTCTTTCCCACTGTCCCTGGCTCTTTGAGCACCCTCCCTAAGCAACCCCCATGCAGGGCCGAGCCTGATCCTCCGCCTATCCTCGTTCGCGCGTCTAATTCACTCTCACAGACGACTTGGTCTTAGCGGCTTGCCCCGTCATTATCTCGTACCTGCCTACTAGCTATTAATCGTATCGGAACCTTGACTTCTACATAGTATCATCTACTTACAACCTTTCAACTCATTCACCTACACACTGCCACCTCCTACCTGATTCACTCTCTCAGCTCGTCTTGCGTCTTGGCTGGATCGTCGTTCTCTAGATATCTATCCCGTTAGTCCCCCTCTCCCCTCCGGAACCTTGGAGAATGGAAATGCAGCTCTTCTGCTTGTGGTAGCATCAGCATTCTTGCTGCTCCATTCTCTTCCTAATCTTGTCCTACCCTTCCTCCAACCATTCCTGTACTGTGATCTCGCTCTCTGCCTCTATCGATATCTGGTACATGAATTCAGGAACCGGCACCTCCCCGCGGCTCCCCAACTTGGTCCACACGCCGCACAACGACATCGACATGTACCTTACGCCTCCCTCATCGGCTACATCCCCAGTATCACCCCAAAGGCGGCTATTAGAATCAACCTCATCAACTGCTAATTCCTGTCGTTTCTCGGTAGATCCCACGGCTGGCTACTCATCACCATCATACTTGGGAATTACAACTGACCTGCTTCCGCCTTACGATTCCACGTCGACTGATTATCTTGCTCAAGTCATGCCGGGATCGCAAGCTTATGTTCCTTCTCACGACCCCATGGGGCACGCTGCCTGGACCGCTCCAGATGGCCTGGTAGCATCGTCAGCTCCAGCACCGACCTGTTCTGCTGGGACTGAAACTATGCACGCTGACTTTGACCCATTTACGCCCTATGACTCATGCCTGCCTTCGCCTTTCCATAGCAATGACAACTATATGACAGGATCTCGTAACTCTACCCTTCACCAAGGAAGCGTACCGCCTGCGGCTGTTGCTACTACTGCGAGAACACCTTCGGTGGCGGGCAGACCGTATGGATATGTGCATGAGGCAACCAATTCCAGAATGAAGGTTGAGAGCCCCACGAGTTACTCACACGTCTTTGAACCTCACCACTACCCCATCGCCGGACCCTCTGGTGCGGCATACCATGCAGAGAGCTCCTTTTCGCCCGCGCTTCCGTCCGAGCTTGGCGATAGCGCAACTACGGCGTGGCCTAAGCAAGAGTATGATGCTTCGCAGATTTATGCAAACCCACCACTACCGGCAGCAGACTCGAGTCAGGATAGGAGGCTTGTCAAGGCAGGCAAAACACGGCGGCCACAGCGACGGCATACGACCAAGGAGGAGGCAAACTTCCAGTGCGAGGTCAAAGGATGCGGCAAGTTTTTCAGTCGAAGCTATAATTATAAGTCGCATCTGGAAACCCACGATGAAAAGCGAGAGTATCCTTTCCCATGTACAGTTGAAGGCTGCAATAAGAAGTTCGTCCGGAAGACGGATTTGCAACGTCATCATCAAAGTGTTCATATGAAAGAGCGGAACCACAAATGCGATTACTGTGGTCGCTTATTTGCTCGCAAGGATACACTTCGAAGGTGAGTTGGCCATATTGACCCGGCCTCCTTGTTCTCAGCAGATACTGACCTTGATCAATACAATAGGCATATGGAAGACGGTTGTTCAAAGAGGTTCGATATTGGTACGCTCAACATCCAAGGCTCGAGTTTTGGGGGGTTAGGTGTCATGAACCAATACGGGCCTCCTGAGCTAGGTCTTCGCCGAGGCGACCCTTGATGTTTGATCAAAGACACTTCCTATGCTCCAAATAGAGAAATAGTTCTTCGCTTCACAGGCATCGGGTTCGACATTACAAAGCTATATTCACACTTCGCCCTCCAAGGCGAACACGGCACTTCCAGGTCAACCCTTGGGCACTGGCGCTCCAGGATGCATACTCTAATGGCCGAGCGCAACATACCCCTTACTGTTAACATCGTGTGTATCTGAAAGCACCAAACGCACGAGCCAGCCCCGTGCTTGTTATTCGCACGATGGCCCAGTCAGAGACGACCTTTCTGATACGTGACTCCAGCTGTGCAAAGTCTCAGCATGAGTCCAAAAAGGCAGATTAGGAACAACCCTAGATTTTGCTGGAAGTCGACTCATGGATCTTTTCTCTGCTATACAGCTACCCGCTGCCCCGAGACCGTGTCATATGTTAGGAGTGGCTCTTAGATTACTGTGTTTCAGATGGTATGAGGCCTCCTGTGCAGCGAAAAGATGCCTTGCCTGTGTACTGCCCGAGCAGTGGATTTTCGACCCGAATCATGGTTGATGCGCCTAGAGTAGCCACATAACAGCTTGAGGCTGGGGACGTTGTTGAATAAGGAACAAGACACCGAACTAGAGGAGGACGCAAACCGACATCATGACGCTTGTGGCCGGCTAGCCGATGGGTGCTCGAAGTATCTGGGTCTGTTGCACAAGGAGCAGGGATTGTCAAAGCAGCATCCTGACGGTCAGGAGCCTAACGGACAGCATCAAAAGAACCTGCTGAGGTCGGTTAGAATGGATTGATGATGAGGATGCTGGGAGCCATGAGAGATAATGATAAGGGAAGACTCGTGGTTTCACATCAAATTCAGGGATATTGTACTTGAGGGCGGGAGGATGCGTTGGTGAATGTGTTTGGTGGATTGATTTGGTCGTGGTATGTCAGCGAGAGTCAGCCCTGTGTGTGGTCCTTTAGCCAGGATAAAAGATGCGATAGAAATACTTTAATCTTTAATTTTTTGTGTTGTGACATATAGCATAGGTACTCACTCGTACTAAGGTATATACAGTGCCTTGGTAATAATCATGAACCAGGTTGATGGAACTCGACCGCTGCGAGAAGAATGCGTATCAGCGGCACATGACAAGTCTACGAGCGTACCATGTCTGGCACTTTCCTGAACATACCTGCTCGAACCCAAGTGTGGATTTCTTGATGCAAAGTAAACCCAAAGTATCTTACTGGTAGGAAAGAACTTATGGAGAGTGGCAGTTGACGTGGCTAATACTAGAGGAGTACTTTGCCGGTATTAAGCACCAGTTCCACAATTACCTCTGGTAGGCTTCCATGCTAGCCCAACTGAACCCACGTCATCATCGATCGCCCTTGACACTCATGATAAGATACATGGTAGATTAGGCACTAAAGGTTGAGCCCAGAGGAAGGAAAGTCGAGTCGGTGAATACAGGCTCCCGCCCGTGTCTTGCTTTCATTTCTTCGCAATCTCTATGCCATAATGTTCTGGTACCCATGAATGCGATGCGATTTAACACGCGTTGGCCTTTTTCCTAACAGGACTCACATTTCATCAATCTTGGCTTAGCCATTCACAATCCAACCAGTTGAAACTTCAGACCATCCGGCTTGCAATTTGTGTAGCCACCAGATAATAAACACCCTACAGTCAATCGTCTATCGTCCCCCATTTTGACCCCCTGATGGACGACTCAGCTTACTCGGCCATCCATTGCCACCTATAGAGACAAACTGTGCGCATTGGAGATCAGAGACAATCATGCCTGACCACAGCCGCAACCATACGTACGGGGCCAAATGCCGCCTCGCCCCCGTCACCCGAACCCGTCGAGATGATGACATGCCTTCGATTGAAGCCCAGTTCTTCTACTCTTCAGTTATTCCTATCGACGATCCCCTATCTACCTCAGCGATATCTGGGACAGACGGAAAGACAGGCAAGGGCCAGCTACGACCGTTTGCGCGAGGGGACAATAATGCTTTAGAAAAAGCCTGGCTAGGCCTCATATCCGAAACCGATAACGCGTCCCATCGAGAAGCCTTGGAAAGCGACAAAAATAAGAACCGTTCCTTATCTCAGACGGATTCCGAAAAATTGGCAATGCTGGTGCAGGAGCTTACCAACAAGCATTGGAATAAACACCGTAATGGGTACCAACCCCAAGACCTTGCCCTGCCCTCGACCGATATCTTGACAACTATTCCTGTACCTGTCTGCTGTACTGAGCTTGTGGTTGATGTCGTGGAGCAACTAGAGAGACGTTTCTGTTCGCTATTACGGAACAGAAAACCTGGCCTGAAAGTCGAGGAGGTAGCACATAAAATTGTTCTTGGGCTTGATCGTTTAAGAGAAGAAGCCAGTCATGGTATAGAACCGAAGCCTTTATCCAGAGATCTACCAACGAGTAGACCTGGGACAGCATCCAGCGGTAACACGAATCCGCACCCGATTACACGTCTTTCAAAAACAAGGCAAGAAGCCCGAAGTAGAACAAATAGTCAAGGTGACAGGGGGTCACCTATGAAGGAGACAACTCTGTCCTCATCCCAGCATAGCCCCCAAAGTCCTCGAGCACAGGTACCTGTGGGAAGTATCGAGTCTGCTCGTTCAGCTATAGCAGATGATGGCATCTCAGGGAAGCCTTTCGTACGGGTGGGCAGTCCTGAAGCACAACAATTCTCGGATATTGCATCACGGATCATCAGTGCGCCCCAGGGGGCATGCCGAGATGCCGGTATAAAACAAGTGACGACTGAAAATGAAACCAAATCGCGCATGGCAGACGAGCTCCAGAACTTGAATCTCGGGGCGAAACAGCCAGATGTGGCCGAAGTCGCTGTCGGGGCCTCAAGGCTACACATGGTGTCGCTGCCCATGCTTCAGATGAAACCCATTTATTGGTCCCCTGTCAACGACATTGCCGTGGTGACAAGAGCGACGTGGTTCTATAGGTAAGCATACGAAGAACATGGGAACTCATCAGAGTATTGACTTAAGCTAGGGACACGATGCTCCCAATACCGCCTTTGGTCGCTAATCAACTTGAATCTGGTTACCATGAACTTCGCCCATGGACTGAGACTTGGAATGACGAATTGCGATGCGCTATTGATGTTGGTCCCCTGGGCGAGGAGAAGGTTTCTCACAGCCTGTGGCCACAACAATCAGATACGGACGATCATATGCCAACCATATCTTCAGACCCATACTGTGCTGCTCGATGCTTTCAGGGCGAAGCAGCTGCTGAGGGGACCGCCGAGGTTCTCACAGCAGACAAGATCATATCTGGAGAGGCAAAGCCAGTGAGCCGTCCTTTTTCGAACTACCACGTAATATACAAGAACGAGAAAGAGGCATTCCTGATGAAACCTAGCCTAAAACCCTCGGCGTACTATGGAAGACGACCTGTGCTTAAGATCATGCGAGGAGTCAATGTCGGAATTCCAGTTGTCAGGGGGTTTGACTTGCAAAAGTGGGAGCGCCTTCACCACAAGAAGCATATACCCAACAAGCCGGGCGCATCAGCGGCGGACGAATCCCACGAGAGCAGTGGTCAAGATGTGTGCTCTGCTTGCAAGGCCGAGAAGGAGCGCGGACAGGTTACTGACCTCATTCTCGTGGCTCATGGCATCGGCCAAAAGCTCAGCGAACGTGTGGAGAGTTTCCACTTTACTCATGCAATAAACGGGTTCCGACGGGCTGTGAATATCGAATACCAGAATCCAGTTGTGCAGAATATCCTCCGCAAAGATCAGAATGGTTTGATGATCCTCCCCCTGAACTGGAGGATGGGTCTCTCTTTTGAGGATGGAGGACCCATGAGAGAGGAGGATAAAACAAACTACGTTCCCGAAGGGTTTGGACTGAAAGACATTGAACCCCATACCATACCCGCCATACGCAGCATGATGTCGGATGTCATGTTCGATATTCCCTTCTATATGTCACATCATAAAAGCAAGATGATTCAGGCTCTTGTCTCTGAAGCCAACCGCGTTTACCGCCTTTGGTGTCGCAACAACCCTGGGTTTGCTGAAAACGGTCGTGTGCACCTCATCGCCCATTCTCTTGGCAGTGCTATGGCTCTTGAAATCCTGTCGCACCAGCCGACTACAGCACCCAGACTCGACCTGTCCCTCAGGGAACCAGAAACGCGATTCTTTGAGTTCGACACCAAGAACCTCTTCCTTGCTGGCAGCCCTGCTGGGTTCTTTCTTCTACTGGAACGTGGAATGCTTTTGCCTCGGAAAAATCGTACCAAACCAGGCGCTGACCCGAGCGATGCTGTATCCCATGATATAGTCGGTGAACAAGGCAAATTTGGTTGCTTAGCGGTTGACAACATATACAACGTCCTTGCCAAAGAAGACCCTATAGCTTATTTACTCAACGGAGCTGTCGATCCCAACTACGCGGCGAGTCTCAAGACGGCCTATGTGCCAAGTATTTCTGGGTCTATATGGAAGTCGATGGGGGCTGCGATGCGTGGTGTTGTCCCTGGTATGGCCCCGGCCACAGACCCTCTCGCACCCGAGCCAGAACGTCCAACTGCAGTAAGACTGCCCTCCCAGCTCGAGTTAGAAGTACACGACTTCACCCGTGAGGAAATTGCAGAAAAGAAATTGCTGCTCCTCAACGACAACGGACAGATAGATTGGTTTCTTCGTTCAGGTGGTGGTCCACTTGAGATTCAGTATTTGAACATGCTCAGTGCTCACACAAGCTATTGGACGAACCATGACTTCATCCGTATGCTATGTATTGAGATTGGGCGTAAACCTGGTCGTGCACATACGCTACCTGCTTTCAGGGCAGTGAAGGCGACAAAGAGGTTGTTGGTAAACTAGGGTTGGTTATATCTGTGCTCCATGTCACTTCCCTGGCTTAAACCTCCTTTCTAATAGTTTTGATCAACAAGAAGTTTTGTTCTGGATTCATTCAGTGCTTTTTGAGCGATGTATTCACCCCCTTGTTGTATTCGACAAAATTACTCTTAGCTTGCATTTACCAAGAAAAGGATAGATGGTATATAAGAGGAAATGCTGTTATAGATGCCCAGAACATTGATATTTGGATACCCCTGTTGTAATGATTACACTCCTTCATTCTAGATGTACAAATTCTCAACTTTGTGACTCTTCTATCCTCTGACCGTTTGTCTCCATTCTCAAGTCCAGATCTAGAAGCCTTCCAGCTCCATCATATCTTGGTCTATATCATCGTCATCGTAGTCGAAATTATGACCCTTGCCGTTCGCCTGTGGGTTCTTGTTCGCCTCTTCTAGCTCCTTGATTCTCTCAAGATCCATCTTCTCCTTGTGTTCCATGAGGTCCTTGTAGCCCCATGTGCTGATACCCTCCTGGTCCTTTGATCGGAAAGGCTGAGCCATAGTACGAAGGAATCTCCGCGCATTGCTGACTGCCATGTCGGTACTGAGATTCACGTCCGACTCTTGGAGACCCTGATTTATCCATTTAGGAAGCTGACTTCGCTTTTTCTGGAAACGACGATCTGCGAGAACCATGATTCCATAGTCGTCTTTACCTCTCAGCACACGACCTAGACACTGCGCAGCATGACGCATGGCGTCAAAGGATAGGAAGTCATTTTCCTTGATGCGATACGTCTCGCGCAAGAATTCGAGTCTTGCCTTGAGAATACGAGATTCAGTGTACTGAAAGGGAACACCGATGCAGAGCACAGTTCGGCCATACTGATGGTCGAAATCGATACCTTCTGAGACTTTGCCACGTGCGACACACAAGAGCACAGCACCACGTCCATTGCAGCAGGCTGTCCGGTACGTCTCCAAAGCGAGCGAAGTTTCTTGGGCATCAGGCGTTTCGACCAGGATCAGCTTGTACTTCCAAACCTCATCTAGGATACCCATGCCTTGCCACATACTAATGATGGATTCCATGTAGAGATATGAAGGAAAGAAGACAACCATTCCGTCTGGGGTGATTTTCGCGAATTCCGTTAGGAGCGTGCCATAATTCCTAACGACACTGGGTTCGTTGCGGACTTGGAAGCTTGTAGATATGGAGGCTTGATCACTGCCTCTGGTGACAATCATGGGCAAGAAAGACCTCCGAGCCAGAGTCATGCTGTAAGACTCCTGGATGACTGTGGGGAAGTCGAGCATTTTGGGGTATATCTCCAAAGGTGAGATGGTACCGGACGTGATGATGACAGAATAGAACCTTTCAAAGACGGGCCTGATAGCGATGGCTGCATCTAAGCATGTGAAGTGAAGGATAGGGTTCGGGACTTCAGCTGTGTCGGATTCGTAGGGCTCAAGGATCAGTAAGAACCCTTTCTCGTAAGTCGCAACAAGGGTTGCAAAGGTTGCCACTTCCTGAAGCGGCTGATAATCCTCAATGTTGGTGAGTTCGAGCGTCCTCACCAAAGATGTCAGTCGTTCTGCACAGAAACGTAACGGCTTCTTTTCGATAAAGGTATGTTCTTTGAGGTGGGCGAGGAACGAGGGCGGTGTTTCTGATATGACCTGGCGAACCTTCATTCGAGTCTACGAGGCCTTTAGCCATGAGAAATCACAGTGAGGTATAAGCGGTTACATACCTTGAGATATTCAATGAACCGTTTCAGAAAAGAGATAAAGTGCTCGGCCCTTCTAATATTACCTGGCACAGCTTCTTTCAAGAGATCCTCAGGGAGAGCTTATATGGTCAGCATCAGCTGTAGAGAGTATATAGTTGGGGAAATCATAGGCGCTTACCTGGGTTTGCCATGAAGGCGTCTTCTTGCCGAGCTTCGTCAGCATCGCGGAGACCTTGCACAAGCTTCTGATATTCATTCTGCAACTGTTCCTGATCCGTATCACGCATCTGCGAGATTTTGTTTTCGAGGTTCTGAGCGCCTCTGGTGGCTTTACGTAGTGAATCCTCTGTAATGTCCGTACTTAGGGCTTCTATACAAACGTTGTCGATGTTATGAGCCTCGTCGAATACGACAATGCAGTCCTTGGAAAAGTCCCGCGACACCCGTTCGGCAATCTTTGGGTCAAGGAGGTAGTGATACGAGAAGATGACGACATTACAATATTGCATCTATAAACTGTGGTGAGTAACAGGGTGCCAAGGGAGCATAGTTAGGGCGGTTCAGGTCATACCATACGCCGTGCCGTAAAATATGGACACTGCTTATGCTCTTCGCCGTAACGGATGATGTCGTCAAAGGACCAGACGCCATTGGGGATCAAGTTATGCGGCTCCAACAAATCGAGGTTCTATAACCATGTTTAGCCACTTTGGACCGGAATAATGCTGTAGACAGATAGAACTCACATCATGGTAGACACAAACATCAACGTTCTCACCTCGATCTTTCTTTTCCTTGACAAATCCGGCTGTGAGGCTTCGACATCGAGCATCAACGACAGCACCACTCTTTTCCCTCTTGACCGAAGGATGAAGACACAAGTTTTTTCGACTTGTCAGACCAAGACCACGAAATTCCTCGACATACCCAAGCTCCTCAGCACGGTACTTCATAAGAGCCTGAAGTTCGACCAAAGCCTTTTCAATTTCGGACATGGTACCTGGACGAGAGCAAGTAAATACGAAAATTCAGGATATAGATCAGGAGATGCTGAGATATCCATACGTGAGCAGTAGATGAGCTTGCGTTTCTCGGGCATGTATTGTTGATAGGCAACAATGAGCGATAGTAGGGAGACGGTCTTGCCGGTGCCCGATGGCATTTCTAAAACACAATGACCGCCGGCATCTAGAGTTTCTGACAGTTCAATGGTGGTAAGTTACTATGATCATAGTATTGACAGGGAATTGATAGGTCAGATACTTTTCAAATCACACATGTAGCTGAGCAACAAGAGCAACACATCAGCACATGTTATCTAGGGCTGCCTGGTATACACGAATACTCACGCATACTGCTCTAGAGACATCAAGGTTAGAACCAGAATGACATAAAACAAACATACGGGCACTATGAGGGCTTACCTGGATAGATGCTGGGATATGGGAATAGCACTGGGAGGTCACTATAAACAAGGTCGGTTAGTAAGCAAGTTGAAGCAAACGAAGGAAGGATAAGAACGGCGTACTCTATGTTGAACTTCATGATGCCTGCTGTATATTCACTGAGTAATCTTCCCGGTGAAGGCTATGGGCAAGGGTGGACTCAACGTTCAGGCGTGCGTGCAGCAGAGGTTGAGATGTCTAGATAGGTGCTAGGTAGATGACGTGAAGGCGTGACGGGGAAGCTTTCATAAGGTAATGCAAACTGAGCTGTCGCGAAGTCACGTGCCGGGGAGCAAGTTCACCGAACTCTCACCGAAGATCTTTCGGTCAAGCGCGGCGCTATCGTGATCCATGCACGATGCACCACAACACACCCTGGCTTAGCTTGTAGCTCAAAGGTTAGGAGCGGGGTTTGCTCAGGTGGTAGCTGGTGCGGGGTTGAGGATGCAGCGATTGTAGTCTTGCTCTCAATGTTCGATAATACAAAGCTTCTAGGGCTGACAAAGCTCTTTCACTAGTTCCTGAAATTGCTCTAACCGGCGTTCTTTCTACCTCTTTTATTATCGTTTTTTTGTTCTTTATGAAATGGGCGAGTTAGTTCAAATAAGAAAATGGTTGGCTCAACTACCTATGTCAAGTCACGCAATCGTAGAGTTACACTGTGATTTACACAAAGAGAAGGTACACTTTGGAGTACGCCAGGGTTTCGGGATGGGGGGACGATCTACCAAACCAGTTGGGAAATACCTGTAGGTAATCGACCTGAGTCCCGCGAAAACAAAGATCCTGATGGCACGCGACTGCAACTAAGCATGCAAACTTTTTGGTAAAGCCCCGCTACATTAGTCTGGAAGTGCCGGCATTTTCTTAGGCAACGTTTTCTGTTTTGACAGTATTCCTATCCTCTGCTTTCGAGATGGAGGCTCATCCTTGCTGATACTGATATGAGACGTTTCCAGCTGGGGGTTAATCAACAATTTAAGATATTGGATAATCGCAAGCAAGACATGGACTGTACATACCGAACATGGGTTATAGAAGGCAAAGCAACCATAGCCTGCTAACCCATGAAAGCTTTGTTCGAGCTGATTTGTTTCCACGGCTCGTCTTTTGACCAGATAGTGCTAAGACGGACGGATGCTCAGATTGACAGGTAAGATTGACAGGTATCGACAATAATGTAGCGCCAGTTCATTTATTAATCGTGGTGGAACGAAGCAAGTCTGGGCAGGGACTAAAACATGTAAAACTTACCTCGCAGGGCACCTCATTGCGTGGGTCTCATCTTAATACGCCCCAGATATCGTCTCACAATGGCTTCAGGTCACCTCATCTTGATTTGATGCAATGGGTTCCGATTTTTACTGACATGTTTCGTTTCTTCTTCATACCATAAAATAATTGTAAACTTTCTTTTGATCTTCTTAAGTAAATGAGCTATTGACTAACACATTGGTGCTATTGGACTCTGATGATAACTGAATGTCCGGTGGTTTCTCACCATCGATGACAATGTTCGAGAGCAAGGTCTCTTACGGTATCGAAGTACTATTGACGTACCTCATGTTTTCTTACAGTCCCAATAGCGGAGCCACGTACAGTGTGTTACCACCATCATTTGGCCAGACTGCCTACCACCTACCACCCACCGTAGAGTAAACACTACGGCTCTGATGCATGCTTAGCGCTCACGGCAAGTGCTTCCCCGTACTCCCCCGCCCCTTGCCCGCAGTTTTTGGGTCAAGGCCTCTCTACCTGGGTCTCCGATTGTTGTGTGCCTCTCTTTTTGAACATGATAAAGCTTGGGAGAATGTTGTAGTACAGTAGTACTACACTGAAGAGATGAGAGGTGAGGGTTCGTTCTGAGACTTTCGACCCCACTCTCCCTTTCCAGTGCCCTTCTTGCTGGTCTGGTCTCGCCCAGATGGTCTGTGCACTTGCACATCAGCCACTTTCACCGGGATCATGCAAGAGTGACTGCTTGACTGATGACTGGTAGGTGTCGTATCTGGTCAATCAGCTTTCCTTCCCTCCTTCCTGAGGCCCTAACCGTCGTACTCTGTGTTCCGAACATTGTACTGTAGATCACTTGATAAATGTGAGTCGATGCATGGGGTGGCATGGTCTTTGTCGAGTTTGCTATTTACCTTTCAAACATTACACAAAAAACCCACATGTCCAATCTATTAATTCTCACCTAGACTTGGTCTTCTTCTTCTTCTCCCCCTTCTCTTCCCGCTTTAACTCAAACCTCAACCGGATTAAATGTTCAGGGTTCAATAACTCCTCCCATAACCCGGCAACGTCGAGCATACCCTTGCTCAATGGTATATGTCCACATGACCTGAACGGGCCCTCCAAATATCCTTTCCTCAGAGCAAGAGACGACAAGGCAGCAAACTTGCCTTTCTTTCGACGAAAGCGTCCATGCTACATACATCAATCTTTCGTCTCGTTCTGCGCCTTGACACCATCGTTCCCTCATCTCATATCTACATATCATCACGACTACGGAACATCTGTAGATGAGACAGAAACAAGTACTAGGATCGTCTTATCAGTCCTCAATTTGCCATCCACACTGCGCGCATCCACCATCCAATCCATGCATTCAACCATCCATCCATAATCAACCTTCAACCAGCCTCCAGCCGCCGTCTATCCACTAGTCCACCCACCCCAACCCTCCATCCCGCCGCTATCGCCTCGAGAAACAGAGTACTGTACAGCCAGCAATTGAATGTAACAACAAAATCTGTACAAGCACCAGCAACATTGGACGTACCAGACATACAGACGGCTAGCTGACCAACCAACCAACCAACCATGAGCCGAAAGGCCAAACCAGAACCAGTCAAGATCAAGTCAAACACGGCCACTGCAGTACCATCTCATCCTCCTCCGCCTTCAGTCTTGGTCTTCCTTACCCCACTCCCAACCGTGATCTAACTCCTCCTTCTACTCCTCTTCATTATCCTCATCTTACCCTCTCATCTTACTTCTCATTCTGGTTCCGGTCCCGGTCTTCAGTTTGACCTATTTATCTTTCTCATCTATACTCGGTGTTTCTGCATTCTGGTATTGGTTTTCTCCGTCTGCATTTCCAACACCCGCCGTATCAATACTCCTCCATCTTGAACCCGCATCTTGTGTTGTACCCTCTGAAATCAGACGGCAGTTGAATCAAGCTTCATATCTTGAATCGCTCTCTATCAGGACGAGGTCATACATTTCCATTTCACTTGAACGCTTTGTCTCACGTTTCTTCGATCTCAGCTACGGCTTCTGCCATCTTCCCCCCTTGTTGCTTCGTAATTCTTGAGATCGCTCCAGCTGTTCATTCATTGCCTTGCGTATCTATCGCTCTTGAGGAAAAGCGTCAATTTGTCTTGGATATTGTCATCAATTTTCCTTGCATCTACTCTGTTCCACTTCATTCTCGCGTTGGTTACTCTGTCATTCGAGTCCCTGAGGGTTGGACAACTTCCACCGTCTCCCTTGTGCTCCTCCCATTCCAACTGTCCTGTCTTGCGGCTGGCCCTTCGTGCCCTTTTCGTCATCTTGGAGGTTTAGGCATGTGCAACATCAAAACCCAATCTGCAAAGAAAAGGCCATGTACGTTGACCTTCAGAAATTGCCAGCATCATTGTCATCTAACTTTTAGATTCAGCAACATTTTGAATAGATTCAAATCTATATCCGCCCACTGATTACCTCATCTCGCCCGTATCTCAACGATTTGGCGTATGCCATTATTTCCTTTCCAGTACTGTTCTTGTAATTATCTTACAGTAAGCTATTTTTTTTTTCGAAGCTCACTTTTGGGTAATCGGTTGATCCGCCATTATTATGACTACCATCGCCATTGCTCGACCAATTCTGCCTCATCGGCCTTCTTCAGCTATTTCAACAACACTCTCGCTCGAGTCCAGTAACGGTTCATCTACCCCATGCCCTGGTCCAATTCCGAACAAGCACATCCCTATCTGTCCTACAGGACCTGCTCGACCAAATGAGCCCAATACACCACCACCTTCACCCCCTTCGCCGAAGAGGAAGGAGTTGTTGCGTGAGAGTTCGGCTTTGTACCCTCTCGATAATTTGACCCGTCTCGAATCAGGCCCTTTATCCATATATAACCTCGATGCAGCTCAGGTAGCTCAGGCGTTGGATATTGTGGCCCGTCAGCCCTTGCCGGATCCTTCCCTCGTATTTCCCTGGATGCATGGCCTACACCCACAGAATCATATCCAGCAGGCATTTTTCGCTGCCCGGAAGCGACCTCTTAGGCGGGTACCGTCGTGCCTCAGGGCAATCACTATTGTCAAAGCGGATGGAGAACTCAGCCGTGCGCGCCTCAAGGGAGCTGTGTCTCCCGAAGAGATTATACAATACGGCAGTCATACCGAGTTCATCGAGGCCGATCCCCGCGAGGGCTTTTCTGTCCGAAATTTCCAGATCCAAACCGCCAAGATCGCTTGCGTCTCAGATATCATCGTATATGGAGAGGTCAATGACGACGTTCACCAAGTGGCTTGGGATATTGCCTCTGCTCAGCGACGGTGGTACGAGAAAAATGACGGTTTCAATATGTGTCTGCCCGAGTGTAACACTTTTGTCTGCACCGACCCTTTTCAGCTGTTCGAGGATGAGCACCCTGAGATAGTGGCCATCGATGCGTCTGGCCGTCTCACGGGCAAGATTCTCGATTTCTTTCACCAGGAGCGACGTGAAATGTGGGACATGACTGAGGCATCCGAGATCTCTACCAATGTATTCCTGGGCCCTACACCTGAACCGGGGGGTAGCGATGAACAGAAATACGACATCCTGATTGAGTGTAGCGATATGGGTCGATTGAACCCATTGGCTCTGCAAATTATTGCCGAGTCTCCAGATGACGATGGCAAACAGCAGTTTCTCGATTTCCCCTCTTCTGGCAGCATCTTACCTCCAACGTGGTCTCACTCGGAGGCGGATGGCGTTCTTGAGACCTGCAAATGGATCTACCATCTGTCCCATGGCTCCTACCCTGGAGATGACTCGAGCACCGTACAGATCGACAATGAAGGAGATACTCCCATGTCATCTGAACAGACTACTCCCATATTTGACGTGCGGCCTCGAAAGATCCTGATCCACTGTGCTGACGGATATACCGAGTCAAGCATGTTGGCCATCGCGTATTTCAGTTTTAGCACTGGCCGGCCTGTACCAGACGCCTGGCTTGATCTTCATACCAACAGGAAGCGCAACTTCTTTGCATACCCTACTGATGTAGCCTTATTGACAGCCATAACGCCGCGGTTGCTTCGAGAATCCCCGGTCTGTGCTGGCATGAGTTTGACGGAGATAACACAACTAACCAGGAATGAACCGAGCTGGTTTGGCGCCCTGGATGGATCATTTCCAAGTCGAATACTGGATTACATGTATTTGGGTAACCTGGGTCATGCAAACAACCCAGATCTCTTACGAGCTCTTGGTATTACACAGATCCTCAGTGTTGGCGAAACAGCAATGTGGCGGGATGGAGAGTTGGAGGAATGGGGTCCTGAGAACGTATGCGTGGTTCAAGGTGTCCAGGATAACGGCATTGATCCGCTGACTGATGAGTTCACCCGCTGTCTTGAGTTTATTGGTAAGTTTGCACCACAAAACAGTGACTTTTGGTGTCGTTGCTTTACTAACTCTTCCCAACAGACCGTGGAAGACGAAGAGGCACAGCGACCTTGGTTCATTGTCGTGTGGGTGTGTCTCGCAGCGCAACAATCTGCATTGCCGAAGTTATGCGCGAAAAGAAGATGTCTTTCCCCCATGCATACTGCTTTGTCAGAGCCCGTCGCCTCAATGTCATTATACAGCCACATTTGCGCTTTGCCTATGAACTTTTGAAATGGGAGGAAACACTTCAGCGCAACGGCGATGCTGATGCTAAGGTAAAGCGAGCTCTTGAATGGGGCGAGATCACGCGAGAGATTGCGCTGATGAATCGACCATACTCTCGATGATATGTCACGATATGCACTTCACATGGTTGAGAGTCAACGTTTGGCGGGAGCTAGTCAAGTACAGCAGCCAGATTATACTGTTCTTATCTGCATACATGCATGCTTTTATCAGACTACGCGGTTGCCATCTATCAGGTGATATTCCTACGACCTACGACCTGAATTGCAGGATGATTCTGGAATGTACAAAACAAGAAAGGACTGCAAAGGTATGATGGGCAAGCTGTCATGGCGGCCCTTTGTGTTGACTCAGGGGGATTTTCCGGGCTTAAGACGGTTTATGACGGGACTATGTGCCTGGCGTTTTTTTGTATTTGGACGCGTGTATCTGTGATTAAGAAGCAAGCACATGTTTCGACAGTGCCTACTTGTTATTTAAGTTAAGAAAGATTATGATGAATGACGACGATTATCAAGAGAACTGCAGATGCCTTTTTTTCCCCCATCTTCTCCCACAATCTAGTATCCGTAACACGTGAATATGTCGGTATTAGTTTATTGATTACTTATATGGCTAATAGCCAGGTATTGTTTGTATATAAGCATAGACCTCTGCCGCTGTGTCCAAGGACCGTCAAGGGTGTAACCGTAGTGGTTAGGTCTCGTCCCATAAAGCAGTGCATCGAAAGGAATCAAATGCAGAAAGGGTATTTCAAGAAAAGACAACGGGAGACGCTTCTACTGAACGTAGCAGAGCGGATATGACGGCAAGGATGAAGATTCTGATTGAAGGACGCCCCGAAACAGTACTCCATGCATGTCCACCTGTCGATAGAGACAAGCACAGAGATATAAATCAACATCATGCACGCACCGATAATGAACAAAAAAAAAAGGAAGGAGGAACAAACTTCTCTCATGGCCGTTTATCAGATACCGTAAGTTGAGGTATCACTCTTGTCGTCTCCTTCTAAAACACTACAAAGCATGTTAATCAGGGCGTCTCCGAGCCTGCACGATAGCACTTACGAGAACTGCTTGACAAGATATCCCTCGCCTCCGTTCTCCATATCAATATTATAGACATAAAACCCGCCATCGCTGGTGACAACCATGACTTGCGGACTACTGCTGCTCATCGCTACAACGCTGCGCAGCGGGCCAGCAGGAGAGTCGCCAAGGGGCCGGGAGCTGCCAGTGGAAGATGACTTGGGTATTTTAATGAATGCAAAATCTCTCAGAGGCTCCCACATTTCTGTCACTGACTGAGGAAGGTATGAGCCCATGACTCCCGCAACGCCGCGGCCCATTATTTGCGACGATCGTCGCAGCATGCTACTGAATGAGCCGCTCTGCCTATGACTGCTTGTTTTGCTGCCAGCCCCGACGCCATTACCGGGGGCTATCAGATCTGGCGAATCTCTTGGGGGTGACTCTGTTGCGTTGTTGCTAGGGGATTCAGGATCATCATAACTACGCGCCCGTGACCATCGGTCTTGTCGTGGTTCTATTGGGGCACCAGCAGGGGTCGTATGGCCCGGCGGGACACCCAGGCGGAAAATGTGAATCGTGTCTGAGGTAGAAGATACGCAAAGAAGTGTAGAGCTTAGGTTAAACGACATGCTGTAAATGGTTGAAGGGTATGTACCACGTCTGAACTGATAAAGTTTTTGGCCCTTTGGCACGGAAAAGACCCTAATGATAGTGCCCGTTTCACTAGCCGTTGCGAGTAAAGTTCCATCATTGTTAAGACATATGCAACACAAGGGCGATCGGTGCGCTTCGATGACATTAACAGCCTTCAAAGTAAGAGTGTCGAAGACAAGGACCTCGCCGGAGGTTGGAGCAACGAATGTGGATTGCGGAGGGGCGTGAGCAGGCCTGCGAGCGTCTGCATCTTCTCGAGGCTTCGGAAGGGGGTATGCAATGAAACAGTTCTCGGATGAGGGCGACAAGGCGCAGATAGCCGAAGGGTTGGGTGATGTTGCAATTGTATGAAGAAGGCTCATGTTGGAGATGTCGTAGAGGTAAATCTCCTCCTCGAGGATAACGGCAAGACGCTTCCGGTTCAGTCGCACAGCTAAGACGGCCGATGGAAAGGTAAGTTCGCAGATTATTGACGCTCTCTGGCAGAACATATCAGTCAAAGGATGCGACCTCGATAGGTTCAGGTAGCTTACCTTGGTGTTTTGGATTATCAGATGACGGGGAGACAGAATCAGCGCGACAAGAGACGTAGAAAAGAGCATCTCGATGATTGCTATGTTGCCATCATCACTGCTAAAAATCCGAGTGAAGGGATCTGTGTGGTAAATACGGAAACCCTTCGAGGTACCTTGAAAATAGGCGCGGTGTCAGGTATGGGCTGCAAGGCGGACTTGATGCTTCAGGAAGCGTAAACTCACCAACAGCTAAACAGCTATGATCTTGGTTGAAGGTGATGAAGTTGAGTGTTGGGTTCGTCATGATTTCTTAACACCTACGCAGGTCAAGGACCAGGCAGGACAATGCTGAAGCTGTATCGGCTCGACTGGGATGATTCGTGAACGAGAGTGCAAATTGGAAGGGCCCGATTGCACTTATGCTCTTCTCTGGCTGACCAACAGCCCCTGTTGGCGGTATCTGGGAGACGATCGGATTAGACAGGGTCAAGTCAAGTGCAACACTATGCGTCGCCAGATACCGTCGCTTTCGGGGAGGTTGGGATAATGTGGGTGCCGATGGTGGAGGTAGTTGGCGCCGGGTATCAACAAGGTGATGTCGTGCTGAGACAAGCTTTGAGACGAAGGATCTTGATTACATGAAGAAGATGCTTCCGCGCAAAACAATATCCCAACGTGAAATGGTACCTCCTTGAGATGATTGAGTATGAAGCATACAGTAATAAAGCGACAGAGGTACGTGAGGAGGAGAGTCGGAGCTCGGAGAAAACTGGGTGGGGTGAAGAGGTAGTGCACAGTTGGTGGGGGACAAATTACCTGCCTATCACGAAGTTATTCTAGCACTCCCCGGGCATTGAAGCTACCTACCCTACCTTAGTAAGTGGGAGGGGAAGTCTAAGCAAGATGCATGCACCTACCTTCTAACCTTACCTAGGTAGGTACAGTAGCAAGCAAACAGGCCGATAAGCAAGCCAGGACAAGATCAGGCAGTCGCGGTCAGGACTCTATATACATGAAGTTTAGTACGATGGAAGCAACCAAAACCCATGTACTGTACATATAGTTCAACATCTGGTATCGCCTTAGGTAATTTTGGGTACCTAATGACGCAGTCAGTCAAAGTGCTGCGCACGGGCACTGCAGGTCATATAACATTAACATGAACCATGTCGTCTCACAAGACTCGTGTTACTTACTCTTTTGCTCACATGCTTTGTTGCCCACTACGTTCTGCATAAGAGTAAGTATTTGATTTAGCCGAGTAGAAATTGACAAGGACACAACATCAATCAACTCCGAATGCTAGCAAATCATGGCTGTTTCCTTACATTCAAGCTGAGAGTGGCAGAAGTTAATATGAACTTCTCAACAGATGTGGATCCATCATTCGATGTCTTTACCTTTAGCTAGGTAGCCTGTAACCCCCGCCCTAATGATGGAGTGGCAGGATGGATGAAAGGCACAACAAGTGCATCTCAAGCCTGACACATTGCACACTGACACACTGACATCAAACTCTGCGAATCTGCTTTGGCATAGAAAAATTTTCTGCCCACACCAAGCTTCCAGATTATCCACGCCTTAGACACAACTGTGATCCTCCATTGACTGTTAACATCCATGGTTCACGAGGCACATCAACAACAACTAGATTTCTTTGCTCATATTATCACACTGCCTCACAAGTTTGGACAAAATGGGCGCAAAGGACTCCTTATCCGCAAAAGAAGCCAAGGCACAAGCCCTTGATGCCTTGATCATGGGAGTCAGTATTCATCCACATTGTCTATACGATGCTGGGCATTATAATCCCAGCCCTGGTTCCTCCCGTATTGTAGCTAAGTCCTGTTAGACAAATAGTAGCAGTATTGTTTCTAAGCGAAGTGTCGAACGCTTCTATTATCCTAACGAGACTCACTTCTTCCGCTATTTTGTTCCGAAATTCCAGCGTCGAGCTCCTCTTATCAACCGTGGATACTGGTTACGGTTGAGAGCCATCGATGTCCTTGTTCGCCAGTTTCTCACAGCACCATGCTCGAGGGGTAAGAAGGTTGTCATCAATTTGGGCTGTGGTAGGTAAGTTGATGCGCCGAACGTATCTGCGTATGTGAGTCCTGACAGTGCTAATTCGGCCTTTCTCTTTTCTTTCTTGTAAAGCGATGTCCTTCCTTGGCAATGTCACCATCGCTATGAAAGCGATTGCAAGGATACCATCTTTGTGGATATTGATTATCCCGATCTTATGCGCAAGAAGCGCGCCATCGTGTTGGGAACTCCTGAGCTGAGGGACATCTTGGGCGATAGTCCCTTTATCAGTGAAAGTGACACCGACCGGTTACTTCTCAGGAGTGAAAAATACTGTCAGCTTGGCTGTGATTTGCGCCAACTCGACTCGGTTCGTCAGTGTCTACAATCATTCTTGGATCTGTCCGACTGTTCTGTTTTGTTCGTTGCTGAGGTTTCGATTACCTACATGGACACTATATCTGCTGATGCTCTCATTGAATGGGCGAGCTCCATTGGCAAAGGTGGGTACTCAAATCTGCGAATATCTCACCATTGAGAGGCCCTGACACTCTGCAGCCGAATTCTGTCTCCTAGAACAGATTCTCCCTAATGGCCCAGATCATCCGTTTGCGAAAACTATGTTGAGCCACTTCAACAAGCTTAACACCCCCATCAAATCCGTTCACCAATATCCCTCGCTCGAGAGCCAGCAGGCTCGCTTTGGGGAGCGGGGTTGGCGTAGCGTTGAGATCTGGGATCTCTGGGAAGCCTGGAATGACGAGAGATTCCTTGGTTCTGCCGAGAGAATCGCATTAGATGAGATTGAACCATTTGATGAGTGGGAAGAGTTCGTATTATTTGCTCGTCATTACTGCGTTGTTCATGCGACAGCTCAATATAGGGAGAACCAGGCTCCTACAAAGCACGACTCTTTCAATCTCAGCCAGCAAGCCAACCTTACCGTCCAGGCCTTAGGCTCGTTGGGGGCCCCTAAACGCAGGTTTGGAGTAACTATGGTGGTCAAGAACCCTGAAGGTCAACAGTATGTTGTCCAAACCCTCGGCTTGGGCACTAATAGTAGGCTTGAATCCTGCGATGTCTATGCCCTGGGAGATTCTAAAATCCCCTTTGCTATGTCCCCAGTTGGCCCATCCGCTAGATTGTGTCATACCGTTACGAGCATTGGAGCTTGTGGTGTACTTCTTGCTGGAGGTCGAGCATCACCTTCTAAAGCACTGTCTGATTGTTGGTTATTCAAAGAAGACACTAACAAGTGGGAAAAGACTTTCGACCTCCCAGCTCCGCTTTTCAGACACTCTGCCGTACAACTGCCAGGATCCTCGCTTGCTCTGGTCGTTGGTGGTAGAACTGGACCTCGCGGAGTCTCAACTACACATCTTGTATTTCATCCTTCGAGAGGGTGGTTAGAATGCGTTGCGTCCGGCGACGAGCCAAGGCCTTCTTTTGGGGCTGTCCTGGTTTCTTCGGGTGTCTCCGAAAAGCCAGGAAAGTTCTCTGGTATGCTCGCTGGTGGAATTACCGATGATGGAACGATCAACACACAAGCCTTTCGATGGACTGTTGATGTCACCGCAAGCCAGGTTAGTTGCGTGCTCTCCGTTCTCTTCCTTCTTACTAACCATAGGCGTATGGTAGCCATTGATACACTTCGAAACATTGGAAAGCTCGCCTACAGCATGGGCGCTTTTCGGGGCACAATCTGTGGATCTTGGCAGTTTCACGGCTTTATGCGGTGGTGTCGGTCATGACTCTTTATGTCAAGGTCAGGAGATTGTGTTCGTTTCAAAGTCAGATAACTTTGAAACTGTAAATGCCTCTCCAAGCGCCCAGGAAACTGCCCGTTGGCCGTTTATGGTTGGCTCCTCAGCCGCCTTCATCGGATCTGACCTGATTATTTTTGGCGGAGGAGCGACATGCTTCTCTATGGGAACATATTGGGATGTTGGGATATATTCGATCGACATCTCGAATGCGCTCTCCCTCATCGAGCTTGGCGTGAAGCCAACTCACAGGTCACTTCAGGTGACTTATATGAGCTCGCCCAAACTGACCCAGCATACCACGACAGATCAACCCCAGGTACGGACGAGAGCTGCAATCACTGCTATTCCGCGTATCCGGTTGAATACGAAGAAGGATTTCGATAAAGTGCTCGGCCAAAGAGCCCCTGTCATTATCGAAGGGCTAGACCTCGGTAGATGTGTTACAACATGGACACCCGAATATATGACTGCACGCCTAGGGGAGTCGAAGGAGGTAAGAAGCAGTTGTGTAAATTGGCAATGTCCGCGGATTGATAGGGACTGACTTGGAACTAGGTTGTGGTTCACGAGAGTCTAGCGGACACAGACAAGATGGATTTCAACTCCAAGAACTTCCGCTATGTGACAGAACAGTTCAAGGTGTTCATGGAGAAGGCTAGCAGCGGGCAGCGAGTGTACTTGCGGGCTCTATCCGAATCAAAACCGTCAGATGCGGCAGCCGATTTCAGACAAGACTTCCCGTCACTCTCTGATGATTTTCAGCTACCGGAACAACTAAGTTATGTCAAAGAGAAGATCTTCAGCTCAGTCCTGAGAATATCAGGTCGAGTTAACATGTGGTTACACTATGATGCAAGTCTTTGTCCATTTGACCGCCGTGTGCCTTAACTAACATGCATATCTGTGTCAGGTTATGGCCAATGTCTACACCCAGATTCGTGGGTCGAAGCGAATGATATTGTTCCCGCCGACCGACGTTCGGCACCTGGCATTTGCTCCGGGTGCTTCCAGTTCAAGTCTCGATGTATTCTCGGCATTGAATGACCACCAGCTGGGCCAAACGCACCCTCATGAGGCGATGCTGAACCCAGGCGATGTCTTATTTCTACCAGCGATGTGGTTTCATACTGCAACTCCAACAACTGATCTAAGTATTGCAATCAATGTCTTCTTCCGAGATCTAGAGACGGGTTACAGCACTGGACGTGATGTGTACGGAAACAGAGATCTGGCAGCATACGAGAAAGGGAGACAGGACGTGGCCCGCTTGGCCAAGAGTTTTGAACGCCTGCCCCGAGAGATTCGCCGATTTTATCTAGAGAGGCTTGCCGACGAACTGGTGCAAGAGTAATGCTGACGAGATGCAAATATGTTGAGCCAGCATGCGGATTCGCAATTTGCGCTTAAAGAAACCACGCACTTGGTGTGCCGCTGAATCTGAATACCAATATTTCCAGGGGTCGGCGGTTCAGAACGAGAATGATGACAGTGCAGGCTCGTGGGGAAACATGCCGGAATATACAAACTTTAACAGGTATTCCCAACGGCACGAATATATGAATGAGGAAAGTCGGTTGCAAGTTACAAGAGACGAGGTCAGAGCGCACCAAGGAACGCGTTTGGGGGCTCTGATGTTGTTGGTCATGATGAAGTAAGGACAGTTTCCCCTTGCAGAAGCTCGACCGCTAGTGATTAAAGGCGCACACCATCAGCATCTCGTAGCTCTGTCGAGATAGGTTTCGACGGGGCCCACATGCAACGGTCCTCTCGATCGTAAGCGCGATATCATCGTTTATGACGAGGACTAGAGGGAGTCGTGGGTGAGCTAAGGGGAGCCCCGGGCCTTGGGTCTACTTTTAGGCTGGTGTAACCCTGGTCTATTACAGCCGAACGGGGTTGAGAAGCAGAAGCAGATCCGACGGACTTTTTGAATCTCGAGACTCAGCAAGATTGCTGATAGATAGCGTGTTTCAGTACAGTCACATGTAAAGACAGTTCCGAGTACCGACATATTTGATACTTTGGACCGAGCTTGCTGATACCGCTTCAATTCGTATAAGCAACTGAATCCCTTAATCACCTCGGCCAACTTTCTCAATTTCCAATGTTCACGATGGACTACTAGTACCAGTACATTATATTCGTATCCATACTAATCTAGTGGCGGTTGGAATCGGTTAAGCACGTTTGGGGAAAATACTGAAGACGAAAACAGGTAATGAACGCAGATGCAGGGCGCTGGTCAGTCACAAGACACAGATGTAAGGGATGAAGGCGTTAAAGAAGGGATAGCGGTTACGGTGGTAGTCCTTGATACGGAATCATCTGGGTTCTTTTTAAGATATTCACCCTTTGGTAGCCTCCGGTTCCGTACAACGGGGGCAGAGTCTTACTTTTTGGTGTCCCCCAAGACATGATTGACCTCAACTACCGAGTGTCGTTCGCATGTGTCTATCAATCGCGTGGTCTCGTTGGATGACAACGTGGAACAGAGAGAGGGTCTCAGAAAGAGGATGTGAACAGGTTCACCTTTATCTTCTTCTGCCTACTTGTGAGACAAATCTCTCGTGTGACTGGACTTTAATATGTCCGTTTGTCTTCCCTTTTTTTGACGAACTCATCTGTCATAAAACCCCTTGCTTAAAGAGTGGCTCGGAGGAGGTTACTCGTCTGTTAAGCTTGGTGAAGGGGTTGGAAAAATCCAGGTTAGGGTGACCTAAGGAGCAAGGTACTGAAGCGAGGTCTTGGCCGGGCGCCGACATTTTCTCTTCAGTTAGAAGCATCCTGAATGAGAGAGGTGAAAGGGCACATGAAAAGAAAATAAGAGCACAAGAGAAGAAGAAAGAAAATACAAGCGCTACTTAGAACAAGGGACCCCCCTGGAAGTTTTAGACAAGCTAAGAGAGACCCCTTGTACACACAATTCAGCAGCTCCACCAAAAAAATCCCCCGTCACGGTGACGATCGATTTCCGTGAGCCTGGATCTGCTTATGTCCAGACAAGGTGTCGTGGGTGCATCTCCCCTCCCCCTTGTGCAGATTGTTGCTTCAGCAGGGAGCAGGGTTGTTGAGATGAGGATCTGAAGAACGAAGGGGGAGAGCGGAATTGTTACATTAATTTTCAAAAAGGTTAACTGTTTCCGGCTGATCGTGAAAAAGGACAAATTACCTACCTACCTAGCTTGTGTATCCCCTCCAATGGCGTAATGAAATACCGGTAGATGAGGGGAAATAAGGCAAGAAGAGAAGGGACAAAAAAAGGATGGGCAAAGAGTTAAGATGTTGTACCGTAAGAAAGAAAATCCCAGCGGGTTATCTCTTTTGTTTTAATCCTAGCGGGCGCTGACTTTACTTTAAACTTTTCATTTATGACTGATCGCACTACAAACATTAACGAAGGTATTATGCTGAATTTCTTTTTTTTTTTTCTTCTCTAGGCTGTGCAACTACCGGTACCACTTATCCCGACTCTCCTGACAAACACAAGCCGTACGCTGTGGTCTATGCTGCCTCCCAAATGGAAGTGTAACTTTTGTACAAGGTCAGCCTCCAAACGCTATCTGGGGGCGCAATGAATCCCTCCACTGATTGTAGAAAGAATTGGTGCTAAATCCGTTGATGGGATAGGATTGGGTTAGCGATCTAACGCCTCACCTCAGTAAGAAGGGAATGGAGATACAACAGAGAGGGGAAAACAGGTTTGTAGACGCCCACAGTCTTCTCTCATGGCGCGAACTGGATGTTTCCTTCCCTCCCCCCTTCCCTGACCACCTCATTCATTGTCTCAGCTATCAGAAAAGTGAATGCGGTTGTCCGTCTCCCCTTCCCTGTACCTACAGCATCTCATTCACAACACAATGCTCCATCTAAACCCATTACAGTCCGCTCTATCCTCACCATTCTCCTCTTTTCAGCAGACCTCTCACCCTCCGTCTCGTCCAAAAACTTTACGTTAAATTACCACCGTTGTGTCAAGCCGAGCAACGCAAACAATCAATGGCGACAAGCCACCACGGAAACCCTGGTCATCAGAGAAAGCTGCGCCATTCATTCCAATATTACAACAATAATTCATCATCACTTGTGGTTTTCCTTGTTGTGTCACCCTCTTGAGTTAAACCCTCGACGACGATCTGCATGCCAGAGCTCATTTGCCAAATTCCAAGCCCTTGTCTCGAGCGCACCGAGAACGAACAATGGGCTTGCCCATCAACCCAGTTTATTGGCTCGGAACCCCTTGTTCATTGTCCAACCTGAATGAGGCAGCCATCTCATTTTGCAGTAGGGTTTTATTCAGGTTTCCTCTCTCCCTGCTCCCCCCCCCCTCTCTCCCCCCAAGTCATATCTTTCTCAACTCTCATCGTTCAGCTCTCATTTGCTTGCCCTCATCCTTGGCCGGGACCGTGCTTATTTAGCCTCCCCAATTGAGGCATGTTGACAGCGGATACTAAGTTGGAACTTGGAACGTATCCCGAGCCCGTTGGATGGACTCGGCCACTAGCTTGGATTAGCGCCATCGTGATCAATCTCATTCCTATCGCATCTCATCGTACTGCCCTTGTTTGTTTTCCCGTTGCTGCCCACTAGGACCAGGAGTCCTCCCTATCCCAGTCGTAATCCCTCGCAGTACTGTAACATGCCTGGATTGTCGATTGGATTGGCTCAGCTGACTCCCGAATTTCTCAGATTACATGTAATGTACCAGCAGGCATCAGAACTGCGGTCGATGGTGGCGTGCCTGGTGATGGATCTACTGTCTTATCACCCAGTTACACGCACCGCAAACAGACAAGTACATTACAAAATTGCCGTGCAACAAGCGCACACCCACCCCTCCGGATCATAGGGAAAACTCTCCCTGGAGGCTCCCGAGAAAACCGGGAGTTGCAATCCTTATTATACACCCTCTTCTGGCCACTAGCTCCGCTTGTTGTCAATGGCTGAACCACAAGGATAACCCTCCCACTTCGAGCATCCCTTGAGTTGGGAAAGCAATCCCCGGAGCATCTCCCGAATCAACAGGGAAAAAAAGGTTTGCCCTGCAGATTCTGGTCAGAGGCGAAACAAAGCCATCCAGCTTCGGGACCCATTAGGATTTGTCAAGCGCTAGCAGCGATCAAAGAATAATCCCATCCCACTATACCTCTTCCTGTCTCGAATCCCAAAGCCAACATGTCCTACTTCTCAGCTCAGTTCGGGCTGTCTACATTGGGTCTTGTCCTTTCGCCATGCGTGCATTAGTTAGTCCATGACTCCACATGAAGCAACTGCGTGCACACTTTTGTATGCTTTTGTCTGTTCCATCTGAAGCATTTTCCCCTGATGCATACCTGCGGCTCTAATTCCACACTACACCAACCAATACACCCCCATCAAGTCTGTTTAAGTAGCTGCCATATCCCTCTCCCTCTCGTGTATCCCGCCCCCCCATGTTCATCCGTGTGTGGTCAGAGAATGATCCTTTGTCCATATACACATAAGGCGCCAGCAACTGCTCTGTTGCAAGCCTGTGGGTTGTCATCATGAGTTCTCAAGAATTGCTTAGTGAGTATCAGGGCCAGATTGTGCCCCAGAGTTACAATGCCGGTCTTGTCGCTCTCAGCTATCTCGTCAGCTTGGTCGGTGCTGGCTCAACACTTGAGCTCATTAACAGGCGAACGAGCTTTCGAGGCCTCTTCAACCAGTAAGCTCTCTCACATTTCGTGATATTATCACATTTCCAGACGAAATCCCCTCAGTTGTGCTGACTTTTGACAAGTTTATTGCTTGTAGGCTCCGCTGTGACTATGGGTGGTGTGGCTATCTGGTGTATGGTAAGTGATTCTCAACTTGGTTCACAGCTTGCGCATCGCACGATAGACCTAGACGCTCATCCCTTAATAGCACTTTATTGGCAACAGAGCCATTGACCTCGCCAATGGCGAGCCCGAAATGCAGATCGCTTACTCGAGTGGTTTTACCGCCATATCATTTTTTGTTCCCATCATCTTCCTGCTCGCCGCATTCCTGGCCGTCGGCACAAACAACGTTGTTTCTTGGTGGAGAGTCGTTGTCGGCGGCGTCCTCTGTGGAGCGGCTGTCTGTGGCATGCACTATCTCGGAAATGCTTCCATCGAGAACTACTCGTGCGAATATCGAATTTCCAATGTTGTTGGAGCCGCCATCATCGCTGTCGTCGCCAGCAACGTCGCTCTCGCCATCTTCTTTGTCTTTAGGGCCATGTGGGCCAACTCTTGGTGGAAACGAGTAATCTCAGCGGTTGTCCTGGCTGGTGCAGTATCTGGCATGCATTGGTGTGCTGCTGTTGGGACCCATTATCGTCTCCGGACCATTAAACCGGACGGTAACGAGCCATCTAGGAGCGCGACCGTCGTCGTTGTTATTTGTCTGGTAAGTATAGCTGGGAGGGCCACGAGTCGTGTGCGTTGTTTTGGAGTGTTGCTGATTCTCCGTTCTCCCAGTCCATTGGTGCTTGTCTCATCATCGCCTTTTCAGCTATCCTTCGAGCGCGCAATATGAGAAAGTCAGCCGCCAGAGCTCAGCAAATCACCTTGGGAGCTGCTGTCTTTGACAAGAGTGGCAGAATCCTTATCGATCCTGATGGGTTCATCCCTAGCACTGTCGTTACTGACTCCTTTTTGGAAAAGGTATGATGCTTTCTGTTTTGTCTTTGAGTTCCCAGACTGACCGTCGCAGAATACGAAGGAGGCGTTCAGCATTGGTCATCCGCTATTCCACTGGATGTTCCACGCTTCGAGAAACTGGAGTATGATTTCGACTCTCGTCGGTGGTATGAAGCGACATGTAGCGCAGCTACCCCATTTTGGCAATTCTAAGGACGGACGACGCGGGATTCAGCTTATCAGCGAGCACGGAGAGATGATAGAAAATTACGACGTCATCTTCAGGGAGCTATTCTGTCTGGCTGGCGCAGCACTGGCGGACCGCTTTAGGGAAGACCTGACATCAGTGGGTGTGTTGTGGGACGAGATCCTTCCCACAGGCGCGAACGGCAAGTTGCCACGCTCTCAGGAGCAGAAGAGTGCCCGTGCCAGTCATGGACCAGCAAACCAAGACGGTCACGATATTGATCGAGGGAGTTCCGACTTGGCTGAAAAGGGACTGAGCACTTGGCAGGCAGACTACGGAAGAGGATCCCTTATGCTGCTGATCCAGCGCGTTGAGTCGGATCGCGATGCCGAACGGTTCGTATCGGCTGGGTTTCGATTTGCTGAACCTCACCAGGTCAGTGACCTCATCAAGTCGAGTATGCAGATTCAGACATCGGATTTTGAGGCAAAGCTCCGGTCCATGTCAACATATACCGCCAAGCAGAACCAAACTCTTCCAGGGGTTCACCTAGGGTTCTTTGCCGTCCGCGCCCGTGTTAGCTCTGGATTTGAGATTCTTGTACGTAAAGGCGCAAGACACTTGCTGCCATCTATGGCCCTTCCACTCGCCAGCCTTGATGGTAAACACATGCGAATCCTCAGACGCCTGGAGAATCTCACCATGGCCAAGATACTACACACTCTAAAGCAAGATAATTCTTTCCGGCAGACGGATCAGGAGGCCGAGTTTGCAGACCAGCTATCAGACACGATCAAGGCGCTGCGAGGATGGGCACAGGAGCCCCTTTTCGAAGAAGCTGTCTTGACGTCGACTGTCGTTCGTGTTCCATGCAGCGGTGAGCAAGTCCAAAGCGAAGCCACCATGATCGCCATGCGACTTGTGATACCTATTCACTCTGTACTGACCAGCCCCAATTGCGAGTTTGTGCCACTCAGCTTCTTTAAGACACGCCAGGTAACACCGCACTTCCAGCAAGAGTTCACACGAGAGGTACACCAAGAGTTTGGGCATGTTGTCAAACTCGATGATCGAAATGAAGGTTCGCGGCTCAGCGGAACTGCGCATTCGTTGAAACTGTGGCCGTTTGGGCATGGGGACAACTTCATAAGCAGCAAGCTCAACAATAACAACAGGTCCATGACAACGGTCACGGGTCGACACTTTTCAACGAACGGATCATCGAGCTCTAGCTCGACCATCAACCTATGTCCGGCCGAGAACACCAACAGGGGTCGCTCGATAGACTCGTCTGCTGACGACTCTGGTTCTTATGCGGTACGAGACCATTCGGTGCAGCCGCCGCCACCTTCATATGGCGGGATCATGGTGTTTCAGGAAATTACCATCGATGTTCAGGAACAGAAAGCCAAGGCAGATCAGAGATTCGGCTCTGTTGGGTCAAATACTCTTACTATTGAACCAACAAACTCAACAATAGCACCAGCATCTGGCATCGAGCTTCAATCGATTGGTCATATTGGAACCAATGTGCAAGTAGGCTCACAAGTCGTGCACAATGGTGGAGCGCGCAAGGGATCTATAAGCCAGAGAACATCGTTTGTCGATGTTCTGTTTGCTGAAACGGTTGAGAGTCGCTGATGCTAAGATGAGCGGCTGGCATGCTTGTGGCCAACTTACTTACTCAAAGTCACATGAGTAAGGATTGTTCTCTTTTGTATATATTCGACAGGGTCGACGATTCTCTCTGTTTTCTCCCATCGTGTGTTTCTCTCCTCTATCTCGGGCGCCTGAGTTGGATGTCTGGTTGTCTTCGTTTTGAAAGATGGTTTTTTTCGTTCTTCTTGCCGGTTTATTGGATTTATAAAGGCCAGAGTAGAAGGCGAGTATGGGAGGATACCCGTTCATGTTTTGGATACCTAACTTGTTGGTCTACACGAGCGTAGACCGCCAGTTAATACTAGATAATGTAGATGGCTTATGTTTGGCCTCAGTTGGCCGCGATGCAAATCGACATGAGTTAATGACAAAGTTAATAACGGACGAGGTGTTTACGGTGAATACTATGTGTTGAGTTCGGACAGATCCGGTGGCAGAAGGCTTTAACAAAGCAATTTGATCATGGAGTGAAGCATTACAGCATAGGCCTATAAGACGTGTTTTGCTTTTGGCGATTTTGGGGGAATGCAAAGTCGGGTTAACAACAGCCTTGATGATGTTTGGGTTTGGGGGGTCATCATGACAACTACGACTGGGGGTAGGCTATGTGGAACAGGGGGGAGGGG